>JAGSMP010001016.1:0-106948 GCA_029286625.1 Parnassius orleans | reverse complement strand
TTAAAGCCGAGATAGAGTTATATCCCTAGGAATGTAGCAATAAATATATCGTAATATGGTTATATGAAAGCGGTTCATAACTATCTTACTAGACTAATCTAGTGAAATAATTATAATTGTAAACTGAATGTACAGGAGGAACAAATTTCGCGACATTGACGTTCCTGTTGTGTTGTTGTTCATGTTCCTTTTTTGACAGTAGGTTAAGGTGCGGCTGGGGTGGCCCTTGGGCCACCCTAAAGCCGCGTACATTATAACGATATAAAATGTAATATTGAAAGAATTTAACTTTTTAATTTCAAAAATTCAAAAAGTATAAGTCAAAAGTAGTTTTGACTAACAAATTACAAACAAACTACATGTTATGTTTCGTCACATTCAGTCCTTAGAAGTAACAATGCATCCAGTGTTGGCAGCGTGGCTTGATTGAAAATTACGTTGCATGCATGAAAATTACATTCAGCTACAAAGTGATATTTTTTTGATCTACCATTAATTTTAAATTACAAACATTTCTGAATTATTTTGAAAAAAAAAAAAACATTTGATGATGTATTTGATCGAACTGACCGAAATTGTAGTTTTGGAGCGAAAAAAAATATATTTAATTAATAAATTTAACAAGTTTTTCTTACATTTTAACAGTGGTAGAGCCACGCGGCAGCCTTTGCTGTTGCACGTATGGACCGGTTCGAATCGGGGTGGTACCACGACCTCACGAAAGACCACAGTGAAGTAGAAGCTCTGCTTCTGCATTTCGTCTGGTGAGTGCAGGTGGCCGGAGGCCCAATTCCGCCCCCCCCCCCCACCTTAACATGGTAGCGGAGTTAAATAATACACTACCCCAGGAGGGTACCAGCACCCCCGGTGACGGAGAATCCCTCGCTGAGCATACACGCCCAAGCTATCTATATAAGCATCTGTATGCCGTTGACCTTCAGCTATACGCGCAAGCTGAAATTGGGAGTATCCATAATGGGATTAAAAATTGAGCCGGGCGGCATCAGAGGCAACTGTACTGGTTAGTGGCGCAAATATGAGTCTCTGAGAGAACTATATATTTGTGTCATTTGCTGTAGAGACTATAGGTCCGTGGGTCCACATGCGGTGAAGTTCCCAAGGAACTCTATCCGCGACTGTTCATTGCTGCTAGTGATAAGAGGGCTGGTTCTTTTCTTGCTCAAAGGCTAAGTATAGCTATTCAGCGGAAACGTAGCCAGCGTTCTTGGCACGATACCACGGGGAGTAGGACTGTATGATAATTAAGTTGTTAGTTTTAGTTATTTTTTATTATAGTTTTTTAATATTGTAAATGTAATTGATACACAAGTCTATAAGCTTTTTAACATAAACATAGTTATTATTTGAAAGTATTATCCATATTAAAACTATAAAATAATTTAGTTATTTGCAAAGATGCCCTAGATAGAATCCACTAATTCTGGATGTCTTCTTCAGTTAATATATCGATGCCCTTAACAGTCACTAGAATTATACATAATACATATACATAAACACTCACGCCTGTCACCCAGAGGTAGGCAGAGACTACGGACTTCATTTGGCACGATCCTGACACACTTCTCTCGCCTCCTTTACATCCATATATCTACGCATACACTCGTCGGTTAAGGGTACTCTAATCTGCCCCATTTTCAATATATCGCCAATTTGGTCGATAAACCTTCGTCTAGGGCGTCCCTTCCGACTCTTCCGTTCACTTCTGCAACATAAATTTGATTTGTCACTCTTTCCTCGTTCATTCTTTCTACATGACCAAACCACGAAGCATTCTTTCTTAATCCTGGTCAAAACGTCATCTTGCAAACCTCTTTTCTCTTATCACTATTTCTCACCCTGTCATTCAGATTCAGCTAGCATACTCCTTAATGACCGCATTTCTACTACTCCCGTGCTTCTTCTGCCAGCCCCAACTCTCACTACCATACATTAAAGTAGGGACTAACACAGCATTATGAATTGCCAAACGTGCCTTTTGACACATTCTGACTCACAATAGCATGTAGAGCCCCATTCACTATATTTCCTGCGTTCACTCGTTCTATATCCTTATCATATCTACCATCCCTGCTAAATAAACATCCCAAATTAACAAACTCATCCACTTGCTCAATCAACTCCTTCTATTCTTATTTCACATGACGTTTTACTTTCTTCTTTCAAAACCATCACTTTCGTCTTACTTGTGTTCACTTTCATACCCCTTTCTTTAATGACCAGTTCATTAAAGTAACCATCATTGCAACTCGGCCGCCGACGATGCAAATATGGCTTGATCAGCTTACAAGGCATTTGACGGTTAACTCACCCATTCTCAACCCACATTCTTCAACTTTCAAAGTTTGCAAACAACTGTCCATGAATAGGTTAAACAGCCACGGGAAGCTACAGCCCTATCTGACACCTTTTGGATGCCAAACCAGTCCGAGTAGACCCCGTTGATCCTGACACAAGCACTAGAGTCCTATAAAGAGACCTTAATGCCTGTATCAAACCAGCGCTCAACCCAAATGAGTTCAGTGTTTGCCATAACATTCTGTCCACTCTGTCATAAGCCTTTTCAAGTCCATGAACGCACAAAAACTTTCTGGTTTGGCCACTTCTCCCAATCATGCGCATGGAAAGACTTGGTCCTACCCATCCTCTTTCTAATTCCAGCGATCCCAAATTTTCCATCAGTTTCTTCCATAACTCTTTCAATTAACACCTTAGCATACAGTTTACCCACAATGCTAAGCAAGCTAATAAGTGTAGGTAGTTTTACAGTCCTGCTGTGACATTCTCCTTATATATTGGGACTATAACGGCTTTGCCAGTCTTCCGTACCCGCTTCAGTTCCAACATAAATAAACAAGATGTACAGCAGGCTTGCCACCACTCCTCTCCAGCCCTTAGCATTTCGAGTGATACTCTATCATATCCGGCTGCCTTACCTGCTATCATGCTTTTCATTGCTTTCATTATTTCATCTACTTATCTCCCTACCTCTCTCCACTTCTTTCCAGATTTCTATTTCACTTAATTCAGACGACTCTTCACTCATAAACACGCTTTCAAAGTTCCTTCCATCTCTTTAAATTAGAACTTCACCATTCCATACAGCATTCTCGTCGTATAGCATTCATTCTAGGCTGTATTGAATTTCCTTAGCAGTTCTACGAGTTTCCAGAACATTATTTGCCTTGAAGTTATCAGATATCCTTCTATCATTATCCGTTCTTTCTTGCTTTTCCTTTCAACAACTTCTTTTAATCTCTTTTTATACGTCTAAGGTCTGCTTTTTTCTTTCAATCTCATCAATCATACCGCTAGAATTACCAGCTTTGGTTGCTAGTAAATCTAGCTGCTCTCTTCTTTGCTTCAACTTCCATCCGTTCCTCATCCTACCACAACGTATTATTTTCCTTTCATTCGTTCTCTTAGTTACACCATATACTTCGGTGGCTGCATCCACCAAACCTTTCTTGACATTATACCACACATCTTCAAGCCTAAATCATTCATACACAATTCATCCATACCACTTATATTTTCTCTCAGTCTACATTTGAACTTCTCTTTCACACCTTCATCTTGTCCTTTATTCTTATATAACGCAGTGGTAGACACAGATGTCCGATGCCACCAACGCTTGAATAGACCATTCGGCATAAGACCAAGTAATCCGTCCCTACGTTGGACCCCGGTAAACCTTGTATCTACCACTGCGCTCCTCATTCTTTCATCCACAATTAAGAAATCTATCGTATCATCACCTCTTTCCATGTATATGAATCCTCTCATGGCGAAAGAAAGTGTTCGTCACAAAAATTATTTTCCACATACGGTGAGAGTCTTCACCATTCTCATTTATACTTTCATCGCCAAACGTTCCTAATATCCTTTCATAACCAGACCTCTTCACTAACCCTTCCATTAAAATCTCCTAACATAATAATATTTTCATTTGCCTTACATTTCATGTACAATTTCATCCTTACCATGTTCCAAAACTGCTCTCGGATATAAGTGGGCTTAGATTATCTGGGGCGTACACCCTAGCACAAACAACTTCTTTATTACTTTCATTCGTATCCATAGCAGCCTTGAGCACATTCCTCTTTCACATTGACATTCTTTCTGAAAGGATGACACCGACTCCTGGCATGCCCGCTCGGTCTCGTCTACACCAGACCGGTAAGCGGTATACATGCCGTGTGCAAAGGCATCCTTCCTTTCGTTCGTCTCATTTACACATAACACATCTATTCCTCTATCATTCATCATTTCGCATCTTCATCCATCTTATCATTCATTGCTCCACATACATTCAGCGTAGCCAGACGGGCCTCCACAATCAATTTCGCCCTCCGGGAGACAGAACGTGACGGGTGTAAACCTCGTCGCCGGTTTTCCTCCGGAGATTCTTCGCACCCCTGCCCCATTAAAGGGCTGCCGGGAACTCAGGGGCCATTCTTTTAATTGCTGGCTCATGGTGCGAACTAAGAGTTGTAGCTTTTACGCCGCTACCATACGGCGAGTGCCGAGTCTATACTTTCGGCTTTGTCGCTCGTTTGCGCACCACCGGGGACACGTGTAGGGTGGGCCTAGGTTGGAGTGGTCAAAGCCTACGGACGCGAGCAACTCATCCCTAGAATATAATTCTAACAAAAGACATCAAAAGTAAACTAATAACGTGGAACGTAAAATTATGTGTTGTAATCAAAGTAAAATATAACAATAGACCAAACAACTCACAAAACAATAAACAAATATACAAACAAAATTAAAGAATTTATTATGTGTTTGACTTTTTCTGCCTAGGAGTTCATCTGGGTATTTACCTAGTTACCTATTTCTGCCCCAAATAGCAGTGTTTGCACTGATATTTCTGGTCTGAAGGGTATAGAGAGCCAGTATAATTACAGGCTGTGTAGTTTCCATCTTAACCCCAGAGGTGACAAAGCATCTTCTTTGTTTAAAATGACTGCTGGGATATATGGGTTTCAGACGCCACTTACTATCAGGTGAACTGTAATTTTTGTGTCATTTCAGTTTTATAAAAAATAATCATTATTTTAGTTACCTATTTCTGCCGCCAAATAGCAGTGTTTGCACTGATATGTTCTGGTCTGAAGGGTATAGAAGGCCAGTATTATTACAGGCTGTGTGGTTTTCATCTTAACCCCCCAGAGGTGACAAAGCATCTTCTTTGTTTAAAAAATGACTGCTGGGGTATATGGGTTTCAGACGCCACTTACTATCAGGTGAACTGTAATTTTTTTTGTCATTTCAGTTTTATAAAAAAATAATCATTATATTATCATATTTTGGTTGGTAGTAATAATAGCGTAATTAGAGCTCTAATGAACATTCTTGGCAGTAATTAAATTACTAATGGCAATATTTTTCCCGCCTTTGTGTAATTTAGATTAAGAACATTTCTAAGAAATCATCTATACAAAAATATCGTAAAGTGTATAGACATTTACAATAACACTATATTTCGTGATTATCTGTGAAGTTAAGATGTGTGAAGGAAGTCGGCGTCCAATCATCGTGGCAGCCCTTGAGACACGAGGCAGATTAGTCCTTCATGTAGCCGCAATTTGGGAATTTACAGTATAGCGAAATAGTAAATTCGCACCATACAGTCCATTACTACGTATAATCATCCTTTTAATAACTCTGAACCAGCAGTTGGTTATTTAAACAAACACGTCATTTTTGGTCCTTTTCGCTGAATTATAATTAATTAATTAACCATTTTTTGGTCACTCCGGTCGGGATAATTTACCCAATATAAAAACCCCATATGCCGTAGCAAAATGAGCGTAAAACAGCAAAGGCAATAAATAGACCTATAGACTAATGGAAAAAAATTACAACATTTTGAGATCCAACCATTTATCGCAGACGTCCCTTAATTCAAAGTGTAATTAATTGAGCAGATATCAAGTATGTTACGCTGCTTTAATGCGGGTTGGCAGATTCACAAGTCTCCGACATATGTCGGATACCATTAATATACTACCACAATATATTAAAGTTTTATTTCTCGCATACGAGTTTTCTCATGACGTTAAAAAGAAGGTAGTAATAATATATTCTGTAAGTCTGTATACTGGTAGCAGTCCATCCAAAAAGAATATTAAGCAAATTTAGAAATCTATGTATATCTATATAAGATAATATTACAAATTAAGGAAAAAAGTGGACTATAATAGTACAAGGAATGCTGATTGTAAAACTTTTGGGAGTGTTTAAATAAACCCTAAGAATATCCCGTGAAATGGAGATCAAACAATAATAATATAAAACAATTTTGAATTTTTATATTAAGTCTGTCACGCTGGTTTAATGAAACTTAATATTATTGTCTCATGTCACCAATAGTATTGCTGCAACGTTCAATGATTAACGGAAACAGTAATCTATCTTTCACAAATAAAATATTTTATTAGTATAGACTATAGACATATTTTTGAAGTGTTGGCTTAATGTTTACGTTATAATGAGTTAAAGAACATATTTAGCATTTTATTAGACAACAAATACAAAAGAAACATATAGAGACTCCAGGAAGTTTTTAAAGATTGGAGGAAGCGGGATTCTTTTTAAAACATCAAAAATGCTGTTCCAAAACGCAGTTTCATATTTAGGGTTTGACATCGATAGACATGGTTTGCATAAATCACAAGACAAAGTCAAGGCAATTTTAGAGGCTACAAAACCAGTAAATCCTTCAGAATTAAAATCATTATTAGGGTTAGTAAACTGTTATAGAATTTTATTAACAATGCGTCAAAATTAGCAGTGGGAGACGAACAACAACAAATCATTGCATATTATATTGAACGGCAACTCGAGTCCGACTTTCTTGGATTCACGAATGGTACAAACCGTGTTTGCTTTGCCTTTCAGTCTCAGTGCAACCAGTATCGTACATAAGTATACCGTTCATTGAATTCGGCGGAAAATAAATTTCAAATTAAAGGGAGGCAACAGCTATAATTTTGCAATTCGCAAATTATTTTTTAAGGAAGATCAGAGCTGTTTATTTTAAGAACATATCAAAAGCTTTGAATTTTTATTGTTTTTAAAGGCGTACGCCTTGTTTTTATCAGCTTATAATTTTATAACATTATTATTGATTATGTGTGAGTGTACTCAGCTGACTATCTAAGTCGCTCCATTGAAAACGGTTTAGCAAATACTAGGGACAACGACTCGGTGGCAGAGACACATCAAATGGACTTAACTGGTTTCAAGTTCCAATGGGCTAAAGGCCGCTTACCCTTACCTGGATTGTTAACTCATTTAATATTCTAATCACAAATCTACTGCTGAACATATTAGGCGTTCCCCATACATTTGCAGTACGGTCCTGAGCCACCTGCATATTTCATCAGGTCGTTACTTCATATAGTTAGGGGTTGCTCACTGCGCTTAGTCGTACAAGTTTGCCACTCAAGAATCTTTCTTACCCATCGATTTTCGGTTCTATGGGCAATATTAGCCAGCCGATTGACACAACATCCTACTGATCCACTGTGCTATGTCAGTTAACCTCGTTTTTCTACGATACGGATTTATAACTTTTCTTTAATACTAATAGCTTCTTCTTTTTCTTTAAAGGCCCTTATAATACCAGTGCTGGACATGGTCCTCCCCCGTTGAGGGAAGATTTACCTTAATCATCATGCTAAGGAGAGGATCGACAATCGAAATACCAGACGTACATATTGGAAATTTGACATTGCTGCTGGTCGCTGGTCTGGGTATTTTATGTCTGACGTAACCGAGGTGGTTACTAGGTTGGTTTAAATTAGTGTGACAAACGAGCGCACAGTCCACCTGATGGTAAGTGGATGCTGTGGCCCATAAACATTTATCCTCGATTAAGAATCATAATACAGATACGTTGTCATCCCTGAGGACTAAGATAGAATGTCTCGTTTCAGTAAAATGAATCTTTGGTTTTCCTCACTATACAAAATACATCAGCATTAACCTGCTATTTTACGCCAGTATTTTGTGAGCGTGGTTCTACCCCGGTCGAACCGACCCATTCGTGCTATACCGTAATATAGCTGCAGCGTGCCTCCACCACGTTAAAGGCTATCTATCGAGTCATACAATTTTTCTAGAAGAGTATCAAATATTAGAAGAATACTTGCATCACTTACAAACTCTTTATCTTTGAAATATTAAAAAAATGAATTTATGTCAATAAAAATGTATTAAGAATTTTCTTTCTGTGATCTTTATCTTATATTTTAAAGTTGGTAAATTACCTTGCGTACATTCGCTCGATAAAATAATGTCTTACCTAGTTTGAAGCCTCCACCCTCCCTCAATTGCATGCACCTCCCGTCACATTAATCCCAATACCACTAATCCATACACCACCACACTAGAAAGACACACCACCACAGGCGACAATACGACACATGTTTCGCCTCTACACGAGGCCTCCCAGGAGTGATGCTCTGCGGTGGTTGACCTCTAAGTGAGCAGCGAGCCAAAACAACTGCTATTTATACAGCCCATGGCTGGCCACTCCCTACTTGTGTGAGCGACTGCGTCATGCGATAAAACATGCGACCAATCACCACCTGACGTACTGTTGTAAAATTAAAACAAACCGCCGCGTAACCGCCTACTCCAACCGCAACAATCGCCGATTACCGTGAGGATGACAAACGAACATTTTGCGAGGCTGTCTGTTATCAGAGAGCAGGCTTAAATATTTAAGAGAGGTGAGTTAGAAACATTTTTTTTTATAGGAGAAATATAATAACTCGGAGTTCGCATATACTCTGGCTGAAAACCGCATCGGGTGGTCGCTCGACATCCCTGCATGTGTACTCGCACAGATCGTATGAATCATCATCATCATCATCATTAGAGCCCTTCACAAGTCCACTGCTGAACATAGGCCTCCTCCAAGGAATACCACAAAGCACGGTCCTGAGCCACCTGCATCCATCGACTTCCTGCATATCTTACCAGGTCGTCACTCCATCTAGTGGGGGGACGCCCTACACTTCGTCCGCCGGTACGAGACTGCCACTCGAGAACCTTTTTTCCCATCGGTTGTCGGTTCTTCCATTGCCACTTCAGCTTACTAATCCGTTGGGCTATGTGCGTTATGAATAGCTGTCATTTATGTCGTATGCTTTCTAGTGACCGATAAGAGCCACTAGCTTTGACTCCGACACATATTTTAAATCTTACGTCTTTGAAATACTTACCTACTTTAGATGTAGACGATGATAAACTTCATGTTCTTTTCAATAACTTATTGGACAAGCTTGTGCAGTCATTTTGGAAGCGTTGGAGGACAGTTTATTTGCATACGTTGCAGGCGCGGCAGAAATTCTATTTTTTATACCTAGGAGAGGAGGCAAACAAGCATGCGGTTCACCTGATGGTAGTGACTACCGCCGCCCAACAAACTACAACACCAGGGGTTGCAGATACGTTGCCGGCCTTTTAAAAGGAGTAGGCTCTTTTGAAGGTCCCTAAGTATTATCGGCCCGGAAAATCGCTGGTAATCGATTCTGGGAAGTTGTGCGAGGAAGAAAACTTCTAAATCGCACAGTGGTGGACCACCATTCATCCAGTTGGTATGTATGGTATCGTGAGTTTTGTCGCGATGTGCGATGGTGAAATTAAGCGGCTGAATTTGTCCGAACAATTCCTCAGAGCACTCCCTATGGTAGATGCGATAAAATACGCAAGAGATGCAACATCTCTACGCAGTGCCAGTGAGTCATGCCGATCGGAAAGAACTCGGTCGTCGACGATTCAAACCGCTCTGGGCTGGATGCGGTCAAGTGGAAGGAGCTGGCACTGGGGAGCCCTGCCCAGAGATGGGAACAGTATTCCATGTGAGGACACCTGCGCCTTGTAAAGTTGCGGGCGGTGTGCCGGCATAAAATACTGTCCCGCTCTGCTGAGCACGCCAAGCTTTTAGAAGCCAATTTGGCCTTCTCTTCCAAGTGACCATGAAACTGCACGTCACCTTATGTCGACGCAGAGGGTTCCGATACTGGCTGAGGCAATAAAAGTGCCTTGAAACTGAGGAGATACGACAAAGGGGTTCTGGCGGTAAACGCGCAAACTGTCTTCTGAGGATTAAACTGGACTAGATTTAGTCTCCTCCAATCCGAGACTTTCAGCAAAGACTCGAATTCAGACACAAGTTTGTTCCTGTACTCGGTGACGTTTTCCCGAAATATTGGCACGGCTGGTGTATAGAGCATCACCAGTGCTGTTATCCGCATAGCAATCAATGTTACCGGTTTGCAACATATCATTGTTATGCAGAAGAAACAGCGTTGGTGATAGCACGCAGCATAGGACACCAACATTAATAGACTTTCGAAACATGCACCTACTACGACCTTGATGCTCTGATCAGCCAGAAAACTAGTGATCAATTGCAATTGCTCCGAAGTCGGAGAATTTAAAATTAATTTCTTGTTCATTCAGCATTGCAACGTTTTATTATTATTTTTTAATATTTCTAACTATACCAGCACATATAGTCGCAGCTATTTATTACACGTATGTAAGGCTTTAAAGGAGTGGTCGTTGGCTAGGTTGTGTCCAGTGTCCAAAAGATGTTTAGCAAAATGGGATTTATCGGGATTGGAATTCTTGTACGCGGCTAAATGCTCTTTTATAGAGTGTTTCGAAGTTGCGACCAGTCTGACCCACGTAAACGGCGGGGCATTCGTCACAAACAAGTTTGTAAACACCCGATTTTTGACGAATATCCAACTTATCCTTATTATTACAGATATTCCTAAGATAATTGATTGTTTAGAACGCCACATAAACGCCGCTTTGTCGAAGAGTATTAGCTACTTTTTCAGATATGGAGCCTAAGTAGATCAAACTGCTCACATATCGACGAACACTTTGAGGTTGAACCGCGTATAGAGAGTTGCGAACAACATGCTTTTGTTTCTTTTTAATTAAATTGTTAATGAGATTTTTTTTAAACCGTTAGCGACCGCTATTTGATAAATTACCTTAATCTCTTTTAAATAATTTTCTTTACTTAATAGGACAGTGAACAAACGATTAATATAACAATAAAAAGCGGCTAATTTATGTTGCCACGGATGACAAAATGACGCGAGGATGACCGTGTCGGTATGAGTTGGCTTTCGATAAATTTGGAAATCATGTGACGACTCTTTTCTTGTTAGTGTTAAGTCGAGGAAATTAAGGGAACAATCTTGTTTCAATTCAAGTTTAAATTTAGTTTTTTCGTGGACTCTATTTATTTTATTAAGGAAAACATCCAGTTGTCTCCTTGTGCCAGTCCAGCAAATAATTATTATGCCGTCTATATATCGATAGTAATATAAGATATTTTTATTGACAACTATTTGTTTTTTAAATAAAACTAGTTTTACGGATTTTATCGCGTATATTAACTATTTTATATTCCCGACGTTTCGAGTACTTTACAGCACCCATGTTCACGGGGGGGACTGAGATATTTGACGTCCCAATGTCATAGTTAACCACGGTTACCTCCAGATTAAAAATTATTTTTTTTTGTTCCGATCTATGCAGTATGAACTTACAGTATCTTGAAGTGTTGCAGTTGTATGCTTGGGTTGGGATTTAATTTTATTAATTATAGGATCCCAAGCATGGTATGGTACAACCATCTTCTCTATTGAAATTAGGATGTTTTTGATTTCAATAGCCTCGCGAATCATCCTCAGAAGGAATCGGTGTTCTTTAGCGAGGATTTGTGGTCTATCAAAACTAATGTATGGGCGATCCTGTACATGTTCACAGACTGCAGACTTCCCGGAGCGTCGATTCTTCACATCAGCTATGTGTTCTTTAACGCGGGTTTTTATTGATCTTTTAGTTTGTCTATATAAGAGACCACATTCACAATCAAGCTTGCACTCCTGCATCTTGCAGAGGACATTACACTTAACTGATGGTAAAACTGACTAATCTTCTTCGGCGGCTTGAAATATGTTTTAATAGAAGCACGCTTCAGGATGTAGCCAATCTTGTCAGTGACACCTCTGACATATGGCAGTCAGCAGCACACTCGCTCGACTGTGGCCGGCTTCACTGTGACGTAGGCGCGGGACCCGAAGCTTATTGTCGTGCAAAACTTGCTTGACGTGTTGGAGCTCGGCGGCCAGGTGTTTACTGTCACAGATCCCTCGTGCTCTCTGAAACTCCGTAAAACTAGTTTTATTTAAATGTGTAGTGTTCGCGTAAATATAAGAAATCATTATATTTGTTGTTTTTCGAAATTATCCATGAAAATGTCCGCCATAAGGGGAATTAGAGGGGACCCCATAGCTAACCCTTCTTTTTGTATATAGAAATGGTTATTAAACCGGAAATAGTTTTTTCATACAGAGAGTTAAATTAAGAAGATCATTTGTTTCCCAGGATGTGGCGACGTTTATCAAAGAGATCTGCGAGTATACGCAAAGAGTCAGGGGATGGGACATTTGTGAAAAGACTATCAACGTCTAAAGATAACAATATGGACTTAGGAGGAATACGAATATCTTTAATTTTGGAAATGAGATCTAAACTATTTTTGGGCTGTAAGTGGGGTTGAATCCAGATTTCTCTCGAAGGAGGAAGTTTAATTTTTTATCAAGTTAATAAGCTGGTGCACCTATATATGAGACAACTGGACGAATAGGAACATGTTCTTTATGTATTTTAGGTAACCCATATAAAATGGGTGCTTGAGGATTCATTGGAACAAGACTCCGAGACAAGTTGTGATCAGGAAAAACATATGATTACTGTTGTATACATAGCTTAATATCCTAAGTAAACTTTTTGGTTGGGTCAGACTCCAATAGCTCAAAGTCATCACCTTGAATAACATCGTTAACCTTCTGGTTGTACCCGCTACTCTCCATAATGAAAACAGTATTGCCCTTATCGGCTTTAATAGCAATAAGGTCGTTTTCCTCTATTCTATGCTTTAGTAACTTAAAAACAGGGAACTTAGGATTGAAATGGGAAGACGCGGGCACAGCCGCAATTTCATTAGCTACCAAACTTTTAACGATGTTATCATTCTTCCCGATCACAACGGCCATCTCCGCGCCAACGGCCATAGTCTCTAACGATTTTTGGTAGACCGAAGGTTTAAATTATACTTTAGGCCTTTATGTAAAAGGGACAACTCATCCGTTGGAAACTGGACATCGGAAAGATTCTTAACTCGGGGATAAAATTGGTGATATTCTGTATGTATGTCGTTATTATAATTACGGGATGAAGAGGATACAAGTCGTTGTAACTTACGTGACTGAATTTGATATTTTTTGTAAACAGCCATTGAAGCAAGTTCTCTGGTTTTCTTATTCAAAATATCAAATTCAATATTATGTAATTTATATGAAAGTTCAGAATATAAAACTTAAAGGTGGATTTTTATATTATCTCTATTGGAAAACCAACGACGACACTCCTCATTAAGCCAAATTTTCTGAGCTTTAGAAATAGCAATGTTGGCCGCTCGACTATTTGTCCCGGAATGTATTTAATTACAATTGGGAATAGCATGAAGTTTTGCACTGATTTGTTAATTTGACATAGAGTCTTGCCTGGTGGGCCATGCTAGCCTTTCTAAGATAATTAATAGAATACTAAAACTACTCCCAACACCTCTTTCCTATTGTAGTGATGTTGGGAGTAGTGGTGCTGGGATTAGTGGTGACGGGGATAGTGCACGCAATTGAGGGAGGGCGGGAGGTGCGCTTCAAACTAGGTAAGACGCAAGGTAATTTTTACCAACTTTAATATAATGGATTTCCTGCAAAGTAACGTCCGGTTCCCTTAATTTCCTCGACTTAACAATGACAAGAAAAGAGTCGTCACATGTTTTCAAAATTTATCGAAAGCCAACTCATACTGACACGGTCATCCCCGCGTCATCGTGTCATCCGTGGCAACATAAATTAGCCTCTTTTTATTTTTATATTAATCGTTTGTTCACTGTCCCATTAAGTAAAGAAAATTATTTAAAAGGCTTAATGTAATTTATCAAATAGCGGTCTCTAACGGTTTCTCAAAAATCTCAAAACAATTTAAGTAAAAAGAAACAAAAGCATGTTGTTCGCAACTCTCTGTACGCGGTTCAACCTCAAAGTGTTCGTCGATGTGAGCAGTTTTTTTCTACTAGGCCATATCTGAAAAAGTAGCTAGTACTTTTCGACAAAGTGGCGTTTATGTGGCGTTCAAAACAAACAATTATCTTAGGAATATCTGTAATAATAAAGATAAGTTGGATATTCGTCAAAAATCGGTGTTTACAAACTTGTTTGTGACGAATGCCCTGCCGTTTACGTAGAGTCACACTAGTTGCAACTTCGAAACACGTTATAAAGAGTATTTAGTCGTGCAAAGGAATTGCAATCCTATTAAATCCCATTTTGCTAAACATCTTGGACACTGGACTAACCTAGCCAACGACCACCTCCTTTAAGTCTTACATACGTGTGATAAAGGGCTGCGACTATGTGTGCTGGAACACATAGTACCAGCGTAAAATAGCAACTTAACGCTGCTGTGTTTCATATGGTGAAACCGAACAAGCCGTTTTCCGAAAAGGCTGTAGCACTATAGACCACATACATACCCTTCGGCAAATTGTACAGAAATCCGAGGGTACTTTTTATCTGGCGTATGTGGACTATGAGAAAGCCTTTGATGCCGTCGAAATTTGGACGGTGCTGCAGTCCCTTCAGCGGTGTCAAGTTGACTGTCAGTACATCAAAGTTCTGAAGTATTTGTACCGTAGGGCTACGAAGATTATCTGAGTACAGAACCAGAGTACGAAACCTATCCAACAGCAGAGAGGTGTAAGACAAGGTCATGTAATATCCCCAAAACTCTTCACCGCTGCATTGGAAGACGTTTTTAAGCTACTGGACTGGAAAGGATACAGTAATAACGCCGATGGTCAGTAAATCACTTACCTTCTTTTTGCTGACGATACAGTCCTTATGGCCGAATCACTGGAAGACATAAGCGCTATACTCAATGACCTCAATAGTGTCTCCAAACAGATAGGTCTTAAGATGAACATGGACAAAACAAAAATATGTATTGTTCATGTCACACCTATTTTGTAGTTGTTGGAGTACTAAGCTCGAAGTTGTTGACGAATGAAAAATTAATCAAATTAATGAGTAACTTCGACCGGAGGGTCGGTCGAGTTCGATTTGGCTGGGCAGCGTTCGGGAGATTACAACATTTTCTCGTCGTCAGGCGTACGTCAAAACACGAAATCAAGATTGTACAAACGTTGCCTGTTGCCAGTGATAACCTATGGATTTGAGACGTGGTTCTTCACTGGTGGTCTGCAAGGTCGCTCAGTGAGCTATGTAAAGCTATGCTCGTAGTTTCTCTGCGTGATAGACTTAACAATGAGTATATCCGCAGTAGAAACAGAGTAACCGCAGCAGAGGTTATCTCTGCGATCGATTTAAATCTAGAACTTCAGGCCATCATGACTGGTGCACAAGTTATGGAATTGCTGTCATTCCTGCTAAATTTCAAGCCATAATTCTCGGTAGCTCTCGTCATCTAGCTAAATTAGATTTGAATTCACTGGAGCCTACTGTTTACAATAGCACAAATATTCCTCTTAGACATGAAGTTAAAGACCTTGGGTTAATGGTCGATGCTAATTGAAGTTGGCAATATCAGGTAGCTGAAATAAGCCGGAGAGTGACAATCACCCTGCGTGGCCTTTATCGTTTCAAGAATTTCCTTCCAACCGAGACTATGTTGGTGCGAACACTTGTTTTACCGGTCATTGTTTATGCTGATGTGTGTTACCATGATGTGAGTCAAGTACTTCTGTGCAATTTGTACCGTTTGTTAAATAATTGCATCCGTTTTATTTATTTTATGTATCCTTATATCGTTCTTAGCTTAAATGGCTCCCTATCCATCAGCGTAGAATCATCAGAATTCTTCAGATGACGAAAGGAACGCAGGGCGTTGCCTAAGTCTGAATAAAAATATTATTATCATTATGGGGTATTCATAGAGTATTCTCATCTGTTTGGGCTGAATAAATATATAAAAGCATATGATAAATATACATAAATATGTATTAAATATACTAACATACATAAATCAATAATACATAAATAAATAAAATCCCAACCAGATAGAAACCCTCGGCAGGGGAGACCAAACGGCCGAGGGTTAGGGGGAAAGGGAAAGAAACCGGCGGACGATGCGGGTGGTATCAAGGAGCTCCGCTTTCTGCATTTGAGACCGGAGCGGTCCGTCACGGAGTCCCAGTCGCCTCAGATGACCCTAAAGGATGACCGGGATTAACCCGTTTGCAGAGACGACTACAGGAATAATTTCTGTCGGCAGACCACCCCACATGGCGGTCACCTCGTGAGCCAGGTCCAGATATTTTGTTTTCTTATCTGCTTCGGCTTTCACGAGGTTTTCTTCATGTGGAATGGTAATGTCGACCAAAAATATCCTTGACTGCACACGGTCAATCAGCACAATATCAGGCCTATTCGCAAGAATAGTCCTGTCTGTGATGATGGCGGTCCCAATAGACCTGGCGCGGTCATTTTCGAGCATCGCTTCCAGCAAGTACTTATAATAAGGCAGTTTCTGATCCACGAGTTCGTATTTCAGAGCGAGCTCCTGGTGCAGAATCCTGGCTACTAGAGTTGTGTCTGTACAAATACTCAGAGTTAGAGCGCCGAACAATCGGAATAACATGCCTAAGTGACTCACCGGGATGGTGATAAGCTCGACATATCTCGACGTTGCCATCCTTTAGGATGTATCTCCGATAGTTGTTGGTCTTAATAACCTGATCCTGTATTGCACACAAAAGCCTCGGTCTCCTCGAAGAGGTTACCAAAACGTTGCCAGTGGAGGAGGCAACTGTGTCTACGAAAGGCTCATGAAAGGCTCACAAATATGATAGAAGGGAATGGTATTAACTTACATAGACTCCTAGGCGGAAAATATTATAACAGTTTTTTAACTAAAGATAACAGACCATTAATATTAGTGGATAAATTTCCTTTCTTAGCATATAATGTTGATCGCTAGTTGGAGTAACGACCTGGTAAGACATGCAGTAAGTCAATGAATGTAGGTGGCTCCGGACAGTGTTTTGTGGCATTTCTTAGGGAGCCTATGTTCAGCAGTGGCCTTATGAAAACTGTAATTATGAGTGAGGATAATGACGATGGTCAAGATGAATACTGATTGCAAATATCTTATGAAGTGTCGCGAATATAGCAAATCATCAAATCAAGTCTCCTTAAAAGGAAATGAAGATGAAGAAAACAATAGAACGATTACACGAACAAAGAAATAAGATGGAAATAATCTTGTTTTCGTCAGTTTTTGCTCATTGATTAACTAGTTTATTTTTGCGTAGACAAGACAAAGTAACCTTACAATAATAATAAAAGCACCAGCTTTCAAATAAAAAAAAGAATCATCAAAATCATTCCACGTAGAACAAAGTTATGAGGTAACACACATAAAAAAAACACAGTCGAATTGAGTACCTCCTCCTTTTTGAAGTCGGAAGAAAAATTATGCATTTTTGACGAAAAATACTCTGCTAGAAGAGTTATAATAGTTCATGTTTCTTTGTCGAAATAGTGTAAGGCAGTACCTATCAAGATATATTAAGATTTCTAAAAATACTATAAGTAGGCAGACATATTCAATAAAAAATAGTGGTGATTACTTTTATCAAAATGTCACAAATAGTCGTAAAAAATAAAACTGATGCTTATTTTTTCATATTTTGCTAATACGGATGAATCATAATGGATTGCAATAAGGGTTATTTTATTTTTGGTGCCTGTTTTGATTTATTGTACAAAAATTTCGATGAAACCTCAGTCCGCGCTCGATCGCCGTCATGAGTGGACACTGTATAGCCTGCCTAATTGCAGCATTCAAAAGATCGCTGTACATACACAAAATATTCGAATTTGATACATAGGTACTTACAAGGCCTGTCAAGTGTGTGTGTAAAATATGTGTTATAATCACACATTTTGTTATAATATTTTGTTTCGCTGAAAGTAAGTGGGTTTATATATATAATAATTATATAAATGCCTATTCGTCTTGGACTTTATGGAGTGATCTGAAAGTGTTCATCGGTGACTGCTACTGGAACTCTAGTCGTAGAACTAGAACTGATGTGCCGAGTTTGGGCTCGTTTTGTTGTTATGATGAGACTTTACCTCCGGACTTGATGGAGACCTGATGGTGTACTTGGTGACCATTACTGGAACTCCTGGAGTAGAACTAGGTGTGCCAAGTTTGGGCTTGTTTTGTTAGTTATGATGAGACTTTACCTCCGGACTTGATGGAGAACCTGATGGTGTACGCCGGTGACCATTACTGGAATTCCTGGACGAGTAGAACTAGGTGTGCCGAGTTTGCTTCGTTTTGTTAGTTATGATGAAACCTAACCTCCGGGCATGATGGACAGACCTGATGGTGTACTTTGGTGACTACTTCTGGAACTCCTGGACGAGTAGAACTAGGTGTGTCTCACTCCATCAAGTCCGGGGTGTTATTATCATAACTAACAAAACGAGCCCAAACTCGGCACCTAGTTCTACTCGTCCAGGAATTCCAGCAGTATCAACGAAGTACACCATCAGGTTACTATCAAGTCCGGAGGTAAGCTCATCATGACTAACAAAACGAGCCAAACTCGGCACTAGTTCTACGTCTAGGAATTCCAGCAGTAGTCACCGAGTACACCATCAGGTCACTCTATCAAGTCGGAGGTAAGCTCTAATCATGACTAAAACAAACCCAAACTCAGCACCTAGTTCTACTCGTCCAGGAATTCCAGCAGTAGTCACCGAAGTACACCATCAGGTCACTCTATCAAGTCCGGGGTAAGCTCTCATCATGACTAACAAAACGAGGCCAAACTCAGCACACCAGTTCTACTCGTCCAGGAATTCAGCAGTAGTCACCAGTACACCATCAAGTCTCTCCATCGCCCTGGACGTTAGGTCTCATAATAACTAACAAAACGAGCCCAAACTCGGCACTAGTTCTACTCGTCCAGGAATTCCAGCAGTAGTCACCAAAGTACACCATCAGGTCTCCATCAAGCCCGGAGGTTAGGTTTAACCATAACTAACAAAACGAGCCCAAACTCGGCACACCTAGTTCTACTCGTCCAGGAATTCCAGTAGTCACCAAGTACACCATCAGGTCCTCCTATCAAGTCCGGAGGTAAGCTCTCATCATGACTAACAAAACGAGCCCAAACTCAGGCACCTAGTTCTACTCGTCCACGAATTCCAGTAGTCACCAGTACGCCATCAGGTCACTCTATCAAGTCCGGAGGTAAGCTCATCATGACTAACAAAACGAGCCCAAACTCGGCACCTAGTACTACTCGTCGAGAAGTTCCAGTAGCTGTCACTGAAGTATACCTTCAAGTCACTTCACCAAGTCCGAGCTAAGTCTTATCATCTCCAGCCCAAAGTCCACAGCCACCATCGCACTGCTATAGTGGGCTATGCTAGTGGGCTTCTGGTACCTAGCAGTCTCTGGAGCAGCTATTCAATTCGTATGTAATATATTTTTTGTATGTATGAAATAAGAAAAAGAAATCTTCAAATTATCAAAATGTTTTACTTGATTACGATTCCCACACTGCAGCTAACCGTGCGTACACTTGTGTGTGACCCGTGTCAATGTAATAGTTCGATTCTATACCTATCAATTTTGCAAACGCGTCCTTAAGGTGCGTTGTAGGTTATAAGTAAAAAGCTTTGTCTTGTACTATGATCTACCTGCCAAGCGTGGCGAATCATTTATGGCAAACCTACATGGAACCCCCATGGGGGATTTTCTAATGGACTGTTATGGGATTATAAATAAAAATGAATTATTTTATGTTTTTATATAAATATTCTCCTCATGCATTCGGCAATTGTTTTTTTGCTCAAACGTCAGGCCTGTTGGAAGGTTACCCGACACTGGCGAGCGTAATGTAAACAATGATATATTTATTATTTTGTATGCCAGATACATATAAAACTTATACTTATCGAATTGTTATGAATTAAGCGATTCAATTGTAAATGAATCATTGCAACTCTACTTTTATACATATATAAATCTTATTTCAAACAGTGACGTAATTTTGCCATTTGCTTGTACATAAAAGGTAAGAATAAGAAATTTAACCATTATATAAATAATATTTATTTTATTTGCATATTTAAGATTCTATCAAAAGACATAAAAAATAAAAAACCTCACAATACATTTTTTCACACTTAAAACTTTTAAAATCTACCTTTTTACGCAGCAAAAATAAACAGGTAAACACAATCGAAATTTTAAAATAAGTTCGGTTATGACGCCACATTTCGGCCTTTTCTTTAATGTATGTTGTTAAAAGAATTAAATTAGAAACAAACAGTGTTTATTTTAATTTGATAGCGAATCGTAAATACTTGCAAAATGACCAAATATGGTTGACCGACGCACGGGCGTGTTTTAGGTATAGACAATTTATTTGACGTAACGCATGAGGTTATTAAATCATTTTAAAATATTATACTTTATTTGTAATTTACTCACGAATCGGAACTTTCAATAAAACTTTTAGGGCTCAGCCGTGTGCGTTATTTTTAATACTATAGTAAAATTATAATTTACAAATAAGTGTTTTTATTTCTTAAATATTTTTAATGTTGCATTAGCTTTGTTATAGTATGCAGGTATATTTATATTTCACGTTGTATCTGTCAGCTTTAATCTTTACGCCTTCGGTTGCCTGGAAGATAGCTATGCAACGATAAGGTCGTCAAATAGTATATTTTACTTAATCTGTTCTCTTAATGTTTTCTATTTCTATTTGTAGTTAGACGATAATGTTACATTCATATATTCACTTATATTTCTTCATAATGTTACTTAACAAAGTTTTATAGTATATTGAAAAATATAGATGGAGACTTGGTAGAGTGAAGTAATGGACAATAAAGGCACCCATTTAAATGAAATTCATTAGAATGGGTGTCGTCTTATGCATTTGATATAGTAGAAAAAATATGCCTACATACCTACTTATAAGTTTAGTAATACTTGACATGCATGTGATAGCTATAAAAACAAAATGTTTGGGATAAATTAATTTTATTAACAAAAGCGCAATCTCATGCAAGACCCTTCATATATTTTAGGCACTGAAAGAATTTGAAATGTAACGTTCTTTAATTTTCTCTTGCTTTGTTTTTAATTATCACCTGAGCTAAAGTATTGTTAATCCTGGTGGATTTTACATACAAAATTTTAGTTGGCTCGTTTAGTATTCTTGAGGCCCGTTATATTATACATAAGAAGTTATTAATCAAGAGAGGTGTTAACTTTTAAATATCGTAATGTGAAATTTTCTTTTTATTTATTTGAGATATTTTGCATCATAGAATATGTCGAAGTCCTTGCGATATGCATCGCACGATATTGTTTTATAAAGTTAGCTTTGAAATATGTTACGAGAAATGTGTGATACCTGTGTCTTGGATGCCAAGAGAATTTGTTCATGTTTATTATCTGCTATAAAATAATAAATATTACTTACACTCTGTATTCTATATTCTTTAATATTTTATGTATAGCGACGATTAATACATTAATAAATTCGAAATACCAAGAATTAATCCATATTATTTTCTTTTAATAATCTTATATTACATAACATTGAAAAATATATAATATTAAAACCATAATAAAAAAATAACTTAAATTATCATACGGTCCTACTCCCCGCGGTATCATGCCGAGAACGCTGGCTGCGTTACCTCGCTGAACGGCTATACTTAGCCTTTGAGCGAGAATTTCCATATTATATATCTCAGCGCCTTCGTTGCAAATTTTTATCACTGTAGTAAAGCAATGAGCCTCTAAAATCGCTGAGCATACAATTTTAAAGAATACAGCAGTAACTGATTAAGTAATTAAATATACAAAAAAATATTTTAAAATTACAAACCTCGCAACAAAAATGCTAACCGTACAACCAACTTTAAACAAATGATTAAAGTCGGAAAAATTTACTTTGCCAACATCCGCTCAATAAAATAAAATGATGTGTCTTACCTAGCTTGAAGAGCACCTCCCACCCTCCCTCAATAAGGTGGTATAATGGATTTCCGCAAAGTAACGTCTAATTCTATTAATTATCTTAAACAAATTATCTACTCAACCGTCCACCCCCCGCGAGTGATTCTCGCCTCACCTGTCCGCGCATTAAATGTCACTATTTTTTTACGACCGCGCGAGATTGTCTCAACAAAAACGATTACTACTGAAAAAATACTTTAGCTACATTCAAATAAAAAATATTCTCAAGACTCAAAGAATTCAAAATTTAATTATGTTAAAAGAAAATTGATCAAATTCAAAATAAAGGCTGAAAATAACGCTTAAAAATGGAAATATAAAAAAAAATCGTATAGTTTATTATTTATTTCGAGTTTTACAAGAAAAGTATAAAATTTACTGGGGAAATTATTTCATATTATAATAGTACATGATATTCCCTTTAAAATGACACCAATATGAATAATATCTTATATACTCAATATACATAAGTATATAATGTTTACTCAATATAAATTATAAATTTTAATAAATAAGTAAATAAATAAATAAAAATAAGTTTTAATAATTTCTAGGCACATCTCAACAGATATTTCGTTTACTAATGGCTATCAACGTGTTGATAGTGAAGCATTCTTTTATATTTAGCATTCATTTAACACAAAAAACTGATAAGAATACCTTTAAAACAACATATGATCAATAAACGATGATCGCATATAGTGATTAAAATGTCGAGCTAAATTATTATATGGAAACGTTTTGGAATTGTCGTAATGATACATATTTCCTAAAGAAAATATCTTCACAATCAGTTTGATGTACAGAAAAGTTATCACATTTTTGATCGAATTTATCACACTTTAACAGTCCACAAACAAAAATGGGGTAATTTCATTTTCACTTTTTTTTTCTAAATATTTTGTTACTTTTATACGGATAAAATTCACTCTCACAGATGATAAATTTAAAATAGCACCATCTATAATTCTTTACTGTATTAATAACAGCTATCTTTTGCGCTGTACACGTTTAACCTGAAAGATGTCGTTTGGTGACTGTAGTGTCACCCATGAGGTGTAATAATTTTGGGGACTGTAGTCACCGTGGGATAGTTATACCACAAATTACTGCCTCTATTTATGGACTGGCTATACAACGTGACATAATGAGCGATTTGATTTTCGTCCACTTCGTTGAAGTGAACGTCCACGGAACTAATAATAGAGATAAGACAGCATGGTAAAATATATCGATAAAAATTCTAAACCCAGGCCTACCCGTAACGTCCATTCTATTTATGTGTCATATTAATATAATGAAATACAATAAACAAATGAATCAATTAATACCTAGGCCTTTGACACAAGCTACCCCCATATTAAACCAAGATCGAGGCTGCGTTGGTCTATCTACGTTTTCATTCGTAACTACAGAACGTATTTTGCTCCCGGTTTCAAAATTGATTCATTCGCGAGGCTTAAATATTAAATTAGTACTGGAAAATGTTCAACTGGTGTAAGTAACTATACAAAATAAAAATAAAAACATAATTTCGCAATTAATTTATTGCCAACCGTTCATTCTGTTCTAGTAATATAGAAAACAAATCAGCTGCTTAAATAACACCTATTCTAATTCTTTTCAAGTCTGTCTACAGACAGAATAAACCACATCTTCTAATATATATAAAATTATGTTTGTTTGTTCATATTTTGTGCACTGCAATACCGTTCATCAGATTGCGGTAAAACTTTGTCAACTTATTGCTTGCACTTGCGCAAAGGTTATAAGCATAAAAAATTAACCACACTAGGCACGTATCCTACCGACAATTTATTGAAAGTTCTTAATCATTCAATTTCAATAATTGTATTAACATTCTTAATCAAACAATATTACTCTTCTAAATTTAAAACAATATTTTTACAATTATTTCTTCTGCGGCAGCAATATGCCGGTACCATCTAGAAGATATAAAAAAAGTTATGTAAAGAACTTCATAATGTCAAAATCATGCCAAACATGTTGATAATTACGTTATTATGATTAGTAAAAAATTTTAAGTACCTGTATTATCAAATACTTATTTTTTAAATCTTATCTGTAAACTCACTTACTTGTGGAATGTTTTACACATGTACGAGTTTCAAATTAGGCACTCATTATTACTAAAAATAATTCTTATTATATAACTAAAATCAAACATATTCAAACAACACAAAATACTTTAATTTTTTCGTTTACAGTTTAAAATACAGAGATATGATTTAAACAATACAACAAATTTGGCATATTATGTTATGTCAATTTCAGTTCAGTACGAACAATGGCGGTGCTTTAAATCGGCACAAACATTTTGTAGGGTATAAATAGCCAGTCCAGCGTACTTGATTAGATAGTAGAGGTCAATGCCACAAATGCATTATGATACTAAAGGTCAAATATCAAATATATCTTACAACCGGTAATATAACTGTCTCTTTTTAGCCGACTTTACAAAAAGGAGGAGACTTTAATATGTTGTCTTTTGTATTACGCGAGATCTTCGTCAATTTTGAACCAATTTTGATGATTCTTTTTTATTAAATAGGTGAAAAAATCTGGCAAAATAGGGATTAAGTTTTTAATGGAACTATTTAGACGACATTGAGATTAAGATATTCAATTCCACTTAAAAAGGTAATATTTTTAATAATAAATAAAAGCTTAGTTTAAATTACTAAATTACTACACTATAAGTGAAGGCACTTCACATAATGTTATTATTTTATTCTTTTTAGTGATTTGAAGTCGGCTCTTAATTTTTTATTAAAAGTTTATTTTAATCTTTTAAACTAGAAAACAAATAATATCGAACTATTAATTAATGTTAAATCAAAAGTTGAAAGATGAAATGGGATTGATACTTGACAAAATTGAATTTAACGAATATGCACATTCTGCTCTGACTGTGAAACGGAAGCGAACTTTATTATGATTTGTTTTAAGGGAAGTAAACATAATACTTATTTTTTTTTATTTGTAACTCTAGTATCAAGTTATACTCTATTCGCTTCTAACAAAATGAATTAGACAAAAGACAGCAATTGAATTATTTCCATTCCGTGACGTATTCAACAAAATATATACCTGCAGAAATCTAATATCGACAAGTTAAAATTCTTCTGTATTTTGTAAAATTGTAAATGTGTCTCTAATATTTTGTTGACGTAAAATGTATGTAAATTAATTTTGAATACCTATGATACCAGTAATCTTCAATTAATGGAATGAAACCGAACAAGTAAAATGTAAGACGAATCTCGTAGAGCTCTTTATATAAATTAAAACCATTACCATACCCCTACAGCCTATCAAAAGTCAAAGAAGTAAATTTACTTGTTTGACTTTTGATAGGCTGTCATAGATAGATTTGCCCTTAGGAGGCAATTGCCTCATAGGGGATATTTGCCGTAGCTGCCACACTTGGCAAGCGGGTTGGCAAACGTACCTTTTATTATTTTGAGTTGTTACCAGGAAGATATTGCTGCACATCTCTTGCTATATTTTCCTGTGGCTCTTACGACACCATGGGTTGATATGGGATAGTGGATTTTTACGCTACCACTGCGCGGCCTATAAAAGTTACACGTTAAAATTATTATTAATTACACAGTTACTATAGAAACATTATTTCGGTAAATAATAAATAAATAATAGCTTCGAATGCTTAGTATTTCAAGTACAAACGCTGTTTGGGTACCACTTGAAAGCGACCAGCATTTAAATGAGGTCGACCGAAAACAAACATGCGCGACGCGATTTGCTTTCGAAGAGTCTTGAAGCGCATTACTAATTCAGTATCTGTGATAAATATTGGGCTTTTGGAAATGGAGTAGCATGACTCAATCTTCAACGGATGAATTCATACAGCAGGCAAAAACAATCGTTGTTAAAAATAAAAAGGATACAACAGAAAGTGCTGTTCCATACAAGCTGATGGTCCGTAACTGGGTCTAGTTCTTTTAATTCATACTAATTATGTTAGGTTTTTCCAGGTAAATATACAAGGAAACCCCTTTGAACCATTGCAACCCTTGAGAAAGGGCTCTGTATACGATTGTTTCGCTAAGTATTTTAAGTCACGATATTAAACAATTAGCTGTGGTAGCTCAAATGATTAGCGCTCGCTATAAATTCTGACAGTGAGCAACCCGGTCGATCCCCGCCGGCACCAATGAAATTGTTAATGCAATTTTAAGTGCTGATTTACCGCGTGCTCGGTGAGGAAACCTGCATGTCTGAGAAATAAGAAAAAATTATTTTGAAGATATGTGAGAGTTCACCAACATGTGATTCTCCGCAGATAAGGGAAATGCCACGGTAGTCATGGATACGTCAGATTATAATTTTAAAATACAAGAACTTTTGTCGGATTCAAACACTTATAAAAAGGTTAAAAATGATCCAACAACACACTTAAAACAACTAGTGATCTCATAAAGAACACTCCGAAAAATTAAATCTGGACGTAAAATCGATAATACCTACGTGTGCCAAACCACCGAAGTTGTATGGGTTACCAAAATACACAAGCCCAATGCTCCACTACGTCCCATAGTCAGCCAAATCGATTCACCAACTACAGATTGGCTCAACACTTGCGAAAATACCACCGCTCGGGGACATACAGAGCACACACAGGGATTACCATTTTGTCAGCGAGATTAAAGACCACATCTGGCAGACAATGAAACTATGGTCAGTTTTGATGTGCAGTCTCTGTTCACATGCTTACCTGTTGAAGACTGCATCTCGATTGTAACTAGAAGGCTGGAAAACAACATGCCCATAATATGCAGCATTACTTAGGCACTGCTTACATCTGCTACCTATTGTGGAAGGAGGAGTACTACAAGCAAGTAGATGGAGTGGCGATGGGCTCACCTGTATCTCCATTGTCTCCGATATATTCATGGAAGACTTTGAGGAGAAAGCCCTACTTACTTCTCCTAAATCAAGATTCTACAAGCGGTACGTAGACGACACTTTCACAATTCTACCTTTAGATAAAGTAACTGCATTTTAGACCATCTTAACTCCATAAATTCTAAAATTCAATTCACAATGGAGTTAGGGCTAACAACTCTTTAGCTTTTCTAGATGTGTTAGTAATTCGAATCCTGATAACACCTTGAGCCACACTGTGTATGAAAAAAAGACCCATACAGATAGATATTTAAACGGTGACTCTCATCACCATCCTTCACAGTTAGCTACCGTGGTAAATCTTTGTTTCAGAGAGCACGAGGGATCTGTGACAGTAAACACCTGGCCGCCGAGCTCCAACACGTCAAGCAAGTTTTGCACGACAATAAGCTTCGGGTCCCACGCCTCTCACAGTGAACGAGTGAAGCCGGCCACAGTCGAGCGAGTGCCTGCTGCCATATGTCAGAGGTGTCACTGACAAGATTGGCTACATCCTGAAGCGTGCTTCTATTAAAACATACTTCAGCCGCCGAAGATTAGTCGTTTTACCATCAGTTATTAGTGTCCCTCTGCAAGATGCAGAGGTGTACAAGCGATTGTGAATGTGGTCTCTCTTATATGGGACAAACTAAAAGATCAATAAAACCCGCGTTAAAGAACACATAGCTGATGTGGAGAATCGACGCTCGGGAAGTCTGCGGTCTGTGAACATGTACAGGATCGCCCCGTCACTACATTAGATTTGATAGACCACAAATCTCGCTAAAACACCGATTCCTTCCAAGGATGATTCGCGAGGCTATTGAAATCAAAAACATCCTAATTTCAATAGAAAAGATGGTTGGGTGCTACCATCTGCTTGGGATCCTATAATTAATAAAGTTAAATCAACCCAAGCATACAACTGCAAGACTTCAAGATACTGTAAGTTCATACTGCGTAGATCGGAACAAAAATTAATAATTTTAATCTGGAGGTAACCGTGGTTAACTATGACATTGGGACGTCAAATACCTTCCCCCGTGACCATGGGTGCTGTAAAGTACTGAAACGTCGAATATAAAATAAGTTAATATACGCGATAAAATCCGTAAAACTAGTTTTATTTAACTAACTTTATTAAACAATTATGTTTTATATTTAGTGCATACTCTAAAATTCTTTGAGGCATCTAAAGTAATCATTAAAATTAAAATTAATTATCATTAAAATTAAAGTTAATGCAAAATGTTTATTCTAATATTAAAATGTTTACACTCGTAAGACGACGAACTGCAGTATGCAGGAAAATCTTGTAAACTCACCGGCACGGAAACTTGGCCAACATTGAATTTTGCGACAGCTTGCTTTGAAATACGTTCTCTTCAATTAATACTGCGTAGGTAGGCACAATAAATGTCTCTGTTAAGTTTTCAGTACTTTTTCATGATTATTAAAAGATAACTTTACCAACAATTAAGTTTGTAGCGGCGGTTAATAAAAACTACACACTCTTATCGAAAATTTGAATTTTCAACGCTCAACTTTAAAACACTAGAAAATAAATAAGAATCAATTTTTTATCATTGTCTATACACGTAAGTACCGCTTACTTCCTACTGGTCTGGCATGCTCTGGATGATGTTTTAAACATATTTGGGGCATTTACAGTAATCATTAAATTAAAATTAATTATCATTAAAGTTAATATTAAAATGTTTATTCTAACATTAAAATGTTTACGCTCCGTAAGAAGGCGAACTGCAGTGTGCAGAACAAACATAATTATACTATATAGGTTTATGTTGCACTGTACTTATGAATTGTGGAATTGTTTATATAATGTAATCTTGTTGATATTAAATATATATATTTAAAAAAATCAAATAGACATTAATAGCAAGGAATTAAGTGCTAATTAGGTGCTGCAAGTATAGGCAAAGACAAAGCGCCCCTAATAAAAATAAAGTCGTTATTCAGAACAAAGCAGATGCAAAAATCAGGTCTTCTTCTGAAAATGGTAAATCTATAGACATCCGGTACTTGCGAACAGTGGTCTAAGGGGATTGGGAGGGGATGGGAGGAGGGGAAAGGTTCTGGGGAGCTCTACCCTTCTGCGGAAATGTACTTTTATGAGTAATATTTAATATTTAGAGCATTGTCGCTTTCTTGAAGAACAAGATCACCGCACTTCTGCTCCACGCCTCCGGTGTAGTGCCACCATGGAGGACGGAATTAAAACTTCTGAAGGACTTCAAATGCCGGTTTAAACCCGCTTTCAGAAGTTCCGCTTAATTCCACCTTTACCTGGGGCCTTGCCGTTTTAAGGTGCTGGAAAGCCATTCTAATTTCGCTCAGACTGACGTCTGAATATCATCGGAATAGTGTCGGATAACACTTGCTCTTGGATTGTTACTCACACTTGCGTGTGGCTCCAACGATGATGTGTACAGCTGCCTGAAGTTCATTCTCTCAAAATCTCAGGTGTCCCGAAACGACGCTGCCACACGGTCTTCAGCTTCGACAGTTGGCTTTTTCTGGCAGACAGATCACTAGCAGAGCCTGGTTCCCTTGATCTTCCTTCTTCCAGGTCCAGGATCTTCTCATCTATCCTCACGGTGCGTGCGTTATATGTTGCCAGGTCGAGTCGTCTTAGGTGGCAACTGAACCTCCACCGGAGATTTTTAGCACCCCTTGCCCCGCCGTTACCATGATCGCCACCGTAGCCAAGAATAGCGGGGGCCTGGGACTGGCGGCTGTCTCTTCGTAACATTCATCATGGGGGTATAATGCCGTAGTTGCCTGGCTTGGCGAGCGGGTTGGCAACTGCAGTTTTTTATTGTTGTTTTGCTGTTATCAGAAAGATGCTGCTGTCCATCTTCTGCCTCAGTTCCCTCTGTCGCCTCTTACGGCACCCACGGGAAGATATGGGGTAGTGGTATTCTTACCTGCCACTACACGGGGCGCCACTAGCACTTAATTCCATGCTATTAATATTTACCGTATATCTATTATCGTCACTGCGTTGCTAGCTGTACGTTTTGCTAGCAACGCATATTTTAACAGTTCGTTTCGATGAAAATTTTAGAGCACCTAATTTTTAAACTTGTCACCTAATTAGCATTTAAAAAGCCCCTAATTTTAGGTTTTTTAAATGCAAATTCCTGACTTTGCGTTGCTGGCGAGACACAGCTAATCTTGGAGAGGGAAGAATTTAGGAAAAAACTTATTTTGAGCTTCTTATATTGTTTTCACATGTATTTCTCATTTGCTCATATATCCTAAATACCATCCAGTGTACATAAAGTTTTAAATGAATATAATGTGGGCAGTAGTATAAAAATTTAAATAATACTTATATCGAATTAACAATAATGCGGCGAACAAAATGTAAAAAAAAATTCAATTAAATCACTGGCTTTATTCTTTAAAATAAAAATGGATATTAGTATATCTGTTTAAGATTAATAAATTTCGTCACCGTTTGACTGATTACCATGAAAGTTCACATGCATGTATTTTTTCATAGAAAAGGTTTTTATGCTTACTTTGTCTTACTTTATTGTAATTTGCCAATAGATGGCGTTGCAGCACATCAACCTCTATACCGTTCAACTGACCGCAATGAAAATTAATATATTTACGCAGGCAGGAGAACGTCCGCCTGGTTTTTCTGTATTATATATTTTCTATATTTTCAAAAGAACAAACATAAGTATTTAAACCAATAAGGGCTATTTTTTCCTTTCCTTATAAAAAGCATCGGTTTTCTTTGAATATTAGATATAATTTTGCAGCGTAGCAATTTCAGCACTTCTATCAAGTTTTCACATCTGCGCCCTGTTTTAAGTGGAGCGAGTGTCAATGTTTGATAATTGGATTTGCGAATTTCGGAATATATCAGCGACTCTATGTTGAGCATCTAATATCTGTGTTATCTTCGATTACATTTTGCTTTGTTAGAACTGCTAAATTAGGTTTAGCTGTAAACAATAGCTTTATTATGAACTAGCGACCCGCCCAGGATTTGCCAGGGTAGGACCTATTATTGTGTAATGACAAAATAATAGGTTCTACCCTTTAGGTACCTTTGAGGGACGAAAATGGCCTTTGATGATAATCTTAAATCTAGATAACGATCTAGATTTAAGATAATCATCAAAGGCCATTTTATAATTTTTTCGCTTTCTCAAAAAAAAAACTTACTTTTCCGGATAATATATAGCATTTCTGACATTGCTCTATATCTATACGTCAAGTTTTAATATTATAATTGGTCCAGCTGACAGACTAACAGTCAGACAGCCAAAAACTTTTGCATGCCGTAAGCGCTAAGCGCGCAGGTATGTTCTACTAGGGCCTAAAAATTAAGATTCCAACCTTTTTTCATATTGTACATATAAGTGATGTAAAAAGCACATTGTCAGAAAGATAAATGATTGTTGAACTTTAACCTTAAACTACCACCCATACGTCTCACAGACGTCATAACTTTAATTTTGAAATATTTAAAATCACGCCACCTTTAGCGTCGCCCTTGCCGCTACCTTCCTCCCTCCGCGTCGCAAGCCATCAGTCGACGCTGTGCCCGCGGTGAGTTCACACGTTTCCGAATTGAAGCGATCGACGTCTCACAGACGTAAGTACGGTGTTTATGTACTAAATTTCGTACGTCTCTTGGTCGTCACCTCGGTATTCATGTGTGGTAGCTTATAGTGTCGATTGACGTCACATCGGCTTTAAAATTATACTTTTAATTGCAGAATGCCTAAAGGAGAAACATCACGTCTAGTGAGCGGATAAAACCTGCAAATGATGACGGTTTAGTTCTCAAGAAGCCTCCAAAACTGCGAAAACAGAATAGGCGTTTAGAAGATAAAGAGATATGTGAAATTCATAACCGAGAGTGACGACAACTGTAGTGATTTTGACGACGATGTAGGCGATCCTGATTTTATTTAGAGCGATCACAACACGGAATCCGAACAATCCGATGAGGATGATGTTGAGTCGCGTATCCCCATGTTGAGAAGTTTACCACGGAGAAATCAACCATAATCACGACAATGAAGAACAAGAAAGAGAAGTACCAGCTCATGACATTACAGAACAGATCGAAGAAGAGACAATGGTGAGAGGAACAGCATGGCAGAGACTAGAATTGAATAGATCGGAGAGGAGCAGTAGAAGGAAGTAGAGACGAAATGACCAGGATAGTGAAGATCTTAGAACAGACCAGGAGCCAAATGAAGAATCAACAGGAGAGCTGCCGCGCTACTTTTACGGGAAGAATAGGTACAAATGGGCATCGGCGGAACCATTCCGAACAAGTCGATTACGCGCGCACAATATTGTCAATGCACCATCTCAAGTAAGTCCGATTGAATTCGAATCTTTCACGGAATTATGGAAACTGATGTTTAGTGATCGCATGATTGAATGATAGTAACTTACACAAACAAGAAACTAGATAGCTATAGGGCTAAGTATAAAGACAGAGCAGATCTGAACTAGGCTCAACGAATGAGACAGAAATAAAGGCTTTAATTGGGCTATTGTTTTATACATCAGTATTCCAATCAAATCACGAAAATTCAGACTTTATTTTTGCAACAGATGGCATAGGACGGGATATTTTTCGCTGCGTTATGTCCAAGAACAGATTTCTGGTCTTGTTAAACTGTTTGCGTTTCGATGATACTCAAACAAGATCTGAACGATTAAAGACGACAAACTTGCCACTATTTCAGAGTTATTTCATGAATCTCATCGGTATTGCCAGAAAAATTACACTTTGGGTCCTTACATTTGTATAGATGAAATGCTTGTAGCTTTTTGAGGGTTGTTTTAGAATATATATGCCCAACAAGCCAAATAAATATGGATTAAAAGTTATCCTGCTGGTTGACGCCCAAAGTTTTTATATATACAATGTTTACGTATATTATGGCACAGGATCTGATGGCAATGGTCTAAGTGATGCAGAGAAATGCTTTTCAATTCCCACACAATCTGTTCTACATCTTTGTAAGATCGAGGGCTGTAACCGAAATATAACAGCAGATAACTGGTTTAGCTCGATAGAACTACTGCAAGCACTGAAAGATCGTGGATTTACTTACTTGGGCACTATGAAGAAAACAAGAGAGATCCCACCAGAATTTCAACCTCACAAAGATAGAGAGTGGTTCTCTTCGTTATACGGATTCACCAAAGACAATACTATTCTGTCTTACGTGCCTAAGCCTAAGAAAGCTGTTTTACTGGTGTCGTCTATGCACCATATCAAAGATACTGATTCTGCAACTAATAAGCCTATTGTGATAATTGACAATTGACAATAACAAGACAAAGGAGGGGTGGATGAGGACAAAAAATTCTCGAATTACTCGTGCCTCGAAGAACTCGACGTTGGCCTATGACTTTGTTTACAGGTTGATAGATATGAGCGGTGTTAATACTTATGTATTGTACAACAAGTGCACAAACAAGGCAACATCAGTCGTGGCCGATTTTACCCTGCTGGCACGTGAATTAGTCCTCCCGGAAATGAAATTACGCGTTCAACAATAGGATCCCACGAGAATTGCGGCTAAGTATCGAGCGAGTTATTGGACCCGCTGATATGCCTGAGCCTCCACCACCAAAAACTTATCAGAATCCAGATTCAGGTGTTAGAAAGACATGTGCCATCTGTCCCAGTCGGTTGAAAAGGCAAACAAAGTACTGTTGCTGCAAATGCAAGAAACCAATGCCTTACTTACTGTACAAATATGCATTGACTGCAAACGTCGTAGTGAATGTACCAAATATTCGAGTGCTGGCATTATTTTTATTTTTAACTAAGAAGTAAGATTTATGTTTTATTTGATAATAGTTTATAGAAGATAACATATTTTAAGTTCATTTGTTGTTAATTACTTAATTTTAGAGAAAACGAGACTGAAGTAAGTCCTTAAAATTTAGTGCCAAATAATTGTGATCTCTCGAATAAATGTTGATTTTACCTGAAAAATAGCGTGTATTTTTTTTAAATTCTGTGGTTTGTTACCTCAAACACCAATCTTTTAATGTATAAAATAGAAAATGTAGTATGCAAATACACATTTTATTTCAGTACTTAAAGTTTGACGTCTCTCAGTCGTCACATCGGCGTAAGTGCTATGTTTAGACCAGGTCTGCAGCTAAAGGTTAATATTTTTTTAAATCGATTAATTGCTATTTTACATAAAAAGGGGTTTTAGTGGCTTATGGTGTGGATTTATCAAGCCCGCATGGCGTCGTAAACACGATAACTTTTGAAAATATCAATTGTTCAACTCAATCTATTTTTAAAACACTTTATCTATCATGTAGCCATTGAATGTAAATGGCAGTTTAATTTTGTTTAGTTTAGTTATAATTATTTTTTCGGCTGCGAAATGTCTAAATATTCGGTGTTTTAGCAGCCTTGTATGAATTTATTTTTACTAATACAGACTGCGTCACCACCAGTTAGTTCGGCGTCGTGAGTTGACACTGTATCGGTTGTTTGCAGCGGCTCAAAAGATCGCTGTACAAATACACAATATTCGAAAACCAAATTTTACGTACTTGATTATAATAATAATCAGAGATTTTTATACAATATTTGAAAAGCACAGAATAAATAATAGTAGTATGTATTAAAAGTAAGTAGGATGTAATATTTATACTTAAGATCTTGAATAGAGGAGTGAGAGAAGAGGACTTAACAAATGTTAGGTCCTCTCATTCTCAGATTAAAATACAATTTTATTCAAGTAAAGTTTTAATTGAATAAAATTGTATTTTTGTCAACCTTTATTAGAAAAACAAAATCCCAAAAAGTACCTATTTTTGTCATATTTTGCAAAATTTCTCCAAAACAGCACAAGCTCTTTAAATAGTTTTACACTAAACTAAGGGTCTTAAAAATATTAATATTTTTAATTGAGAGTTTTATTTTTATTCTGTTTTCCTCGAGAAAATATAGTTTTTCCCCAAAATTGAATATATTCATGAGCGTGCTCTGCTCCGTCACCCTGTAATCACCGCGAGCTCTGTCGCAGTCCGTTTTGGACATCGTCGAGGGTGGACTGCGCGTCGTTGTTGGAGCGATTTCGTTCAAATACATTTTTTGTTTTTAAGAGTTCATACTCAATTATAAATATTTTTATGAATAGAAATACTTAATTAAGTTGATATCTGTACAATGGTAACTGGAAATATTGTTTTCTAAATAAATTAATTTTAAAGTGCCCAAAGAAGAAGAAATTTTCAAGCGACGTTGATTAGTGAAATGACTTTAATAGAACATTATTGGGGAGGGAAATCTAGATACAGATATTTATATTTATATAGGTACACTATTATAAAATTAAATCAAACAATTTAAATTTAAAAAAAATGGTGCTTCCCTAAGTGCTATATAGAGACATTCTTGGGTTTATGTTTTCTTTAAATGTTAGACAAACCATCATCTGAAAAATGTAATTTAAATTGGAGAGGGTTTCTCTGCGGTAAAGTTAGAAATGAGGATATCCAGTAGAACGAGAGTAACTGACATTGCCAAACGGATTATTAAAGTGAAATGGCAATGGGCTGGCCATATAACTTGGAAAACCGATAAACAATTGGAAGAATGCTTCTCGAGTGGCAATCTCGTAGCGGTAAGCTAAGTGTAGGCCAGCCTCCCACTATATGGAGGGACGACATGGTAAGATATAGAAGTCGATAGATGAGTACGGACCATGTTTTGGTCCTAAGCCACCTAAATCTATCGATTCTTTGGAAGGCCTATATCTATATCTTTATATATAGGCCTTGTGAAGGTCTGTAATGATGATGATAATGAGGCCAAATGTACTTACTACGAATAATCAATACTTATTCCTCTTCACGTATTCTCATACACTTTTCTTCACATACACACATAAATAGGCCGCAAATAATACTTACCTACTACTAGTAAGCAAGAGTGAATAGGCTTCTGTTAAGTCAGTGCGCTTCACCATCTTAGGCTACATAATAACTTACCGTTGTGGGATTGTAGTTGCTTAACTACTTTCTGGGTAAGAATTGTAAAAAAAAAGAAATTTACCCTGTGAAAGTTGGCATGTAGATATCATTTTTCTAACCAACCATAAAATGTATTACGTGATGGGAATATATAAGAATAAAGGTTGTCTCACACGGACAGTGATAATATAATATTATATCTTCCAGTATCTGCGCATGAAAACTTTTAAAATCTCTGAACCTGAGCTATGTCCATATTAAGAGGCTAATCTGCATGGGGACTGTTTTGTGATTTCACATCGTTATATCAAAAAATTGTTCTTACAATTGAGGGTATTTCAGGTGGCGGTTTGCAAAACACGATTCCACAAAATTCACTCTATAGAAAATAATTGCAAAGTAGCTTCTGAAAATTTAAATTTACAACTTCTCAGATTTATAAAATAATGGTGAGTATAATAAGTAGAATTATGTGTCACATATTAATAAAGCTATTGGGCTATTATGATTTTTAATAAAGTGATTTTATTTTAATTTAAATAATTTATATTGTCTTTATATCAAGTAGTTTTTTCTGTCTCCTACTGAATTTGACAGTGCTCATGCTGAATTTAGCGTCTCTAGACGGATATGAATCGCGCGCTGACCCCGCTGTTAAGATATTGCAAAAGTAATCGACAAATATTTTTACTTTCATGTCGAAAACTATCTTGTTCTATTTTATTTACCAGTGGAGCTTCAACACAATCTTAAAATGTTCTTCAATGAAAAAAAATTAACTACTAATAATTATTTGAATTTCAGTCGGTGTTTTACATTTTAAATATCAGTTATAAAGAGCTATTAATGGGACATTTTTCAAAAGCGAAATCTATCCTACCTAATTTTACGACGTTTCATCAGCAACATTCTTAATTTTGGATAAAACAAACCTTGTCAATTTTAAAAAAACACGACTTAGTTCATATTGAAAGAAATGCATGTCATTATAAGATTTCGTAAAACGAAGGCAAAAAGAAAATTTAATTCGAGACAAAAATAAATGTGAAAGAGCTTTTATTTGCAATGATAATTTTCATCTAAAATAGCATAGACTTATAAAAGTCATATAGACGGTGATCAATTGTACTATAAAATATTTAATAGACTATTTCCAGTATAATGACCCAAATATCATCATTAATGTATGACTGGCACACTAAAAGTTTATCAGATGGCTAAATGATTAACTATCATATTATGATAAGGTGATGCTTTTCATAAAACCCGCAAGAACTTTTAAATCACGGACCTCTTGGTTTGTTTTACTATTCACTTAATAGTGTATTACACCATGTAAAACAAATCAAAAAATATATATTTATGATAGATTTTGTAAAAGTAAACGAGAAATATTTATTTCTATTTATAAAATGCATTATTAATTTTATATTTCAATTTTAAGAATATTTTTTATCTGTGCCTCAAATCTGCAAAACGCTGTCCGCCATATTAGATACCGTCGTGACGTCACTGGTTAAGAGACTAGCTATTGTGCTGTATTATTTCGAAATTTTGTAAGGTTACGATTGTTGAGTTTTATTCCGAATTTTATTGAAAAGGCATCATGGCAGACGGATTCATAAAACAGAAAATACTAATATTTATTCTATTAATTCGAATTCGTTTAACAGAACCCATAATCTTATATTGTGTGTATTTTCTATGTCATTTTCCAGCTAAAACATGCAATAATCTTTATGAAATTTGAAATCAAAGCGAGTTTATTACTTCTTTTAGCACTAATGTTACAGATATTATAATATAAGCTTAGGTGAGAAAGAAGGATGGAAAGAGTTTTGTTATTGTTACGGACGGCGAGAGAGCAGCCACCGCCCCCTCATACCCCGTTACGCCCTGCACCGCACACCCGGACATCACGTGAGGTCGACAACCAATGAGCGCACAGCACACCGTGTGCTATCATCTTGAGACAGCCCGCGGAAATATAATAGGCCTTTGGGCTCCACAGGTGTGCTTTGCAGACAGCATCGCTGCTCAATGCTCTCAGTTCTCAACCCACAGACCCTCCCATCCAGACAGTGGAGGATGAGGTCCGCCGCCGAACTCACTCCCCACAGTCTCTGACCCTATCACTGTGTCCAATGATGAGATCTCATCCTCATCAAAGGACTGAAGCCCAAAGGCTCGGCGCGATGGCATCTCCAACCAAGCCCTTAAACATTTTCCTGAGCAGGTAACCCTTTTAGCCATTATCTCAATGCCTGCTTCAACCTTAGTTACTTTCCCACCACGTGGAAAGAGGCAACTGTCATTGGTATCCCCGCCAGGAAAGCCTCACAATCTTCCTCCAGTTATCGTCCCATCAGCCTCCTCAAGGCCATGGGCAAACTCTTTGAACGAGTAATCCAAACTCGCATGAGGCGCCATCTGTTTCACAGACGGTGACCTCTTGTCATCCTCACCAATTTGGTTTCCGAGCAGCACTCTTGTCCCAAACAAGTTCACCGTATTGTGGAATACATCCAGCGGTTTTTATCCTCGCCGTCATAAGACCATCGCGGTCTTCTTTGATATAGCGAAAGCGTTTGATAGAATCTGGCACGAAGGCCTTATCTACAAACTGCACAATATAGGTCTCCTGATCGTCTTGTTGGTCTCGTGGTCTCCTACTTGAAAGACCGTACCTCCGTTACAGACACGAAGGCACTCCTCTTCGCGTCCAATCAAAGCCGGTGTCCCCAGGGCTCGGTACTTGCCCCTCTTCATATCCTGTACACCAACGACATTCCCATACCGTCGAATGGTGTTCAGATCTCCCTTTGCAGACGACACTGCCTCTACTGCAAAGGCACGTCCCTACCTTTATTCGGAACAAGATCCAAAAGTCAGTTAATGACTTAGAGCTTGGTTCCAAAAATGGCGTATCGATGTGAACCTGGAGAAGAGCTCCGCCGTTCACTTCGAACATAAACGACGCCGCCCACTACTATTCCGCCAATCCGTATGTTAGGGACCCCGGTCCCCTGGCATACGTCCGCTAAATACTTGTAACCACTTGAGGCTCACTTCGAGCCCCATGTCGAGAGAGTAACTCGTAACGCACGATTTTATCTGTAGGCTCAACAGTATGTTGGCCGACACAGTAAAATGTCCCTCCGTAATAAACGGACCCTTTATAAGGTCTGTATACGACCCGTAATGTCTTACGCGGCCATTTTTGCTCACGCTAAGCCCAAAACCTTGAACAAACTTAAGTTGTTCAAAACTTTTTGTCGTCGGGCTACGAACGCACTTTGGTACGTCCGTAACGCCGACCTCCACCGAGACTTAGAGCTCCCCACAGTCCAGCAATTTCTTAAAACTCTCTGAAAACTTCTTCAAAGCTTCAGAGTCCCAACCAATCATTTCGTGAGGCAGCTTCCTATGGCCCACCTCCCTCTCGCTATCGAGTCCGCAGACCGAGAAACGCTCGACCCCCTCAAAGCTTTCGGCCGACCTGACTGCCTCTTGGCGGCTCAAGCAAAGCCTCTTCATCCAATATTTAATATGCCTTATTAGGCAAGTCTCTCAGCGGCAACTGCCGCCTGCGCCCTCTTTCCCTAAAGAGGGTCGCATCAATCTCGGCAGTAAGGCCACTATGGCCAATACCGTCCCAAGGTGGTGTTTAGTGGTACTAGGTTATAGGGTTAGTCAGTGAGTCCCACATAACCACGCAGCCGGCTGCGTGGTATGCTTAGAGCATTCACCACCTCCCTCCCCCGCTTCCGGAGGGTGCCTTTTGCATTGGGCGCAAAAAAAAAAAGGCTCCGCAGGCATTCGATTCGACAGCGGCACTCAAGAAAGAAGACTCTCAAGAAAGAAGACTCAAGAAAGAAGACTCCCAGTAGATATTCCCTTGTACATACATTAATTGCCGCTATTGTAAATAGTTAAATATAAAGTTTTAAATTGTCCCACTTTTCTTTATACAGTCCTCTTAGTTCAGTAACAAGTTATCGACGTAAAGTCAGTTATTCAGCAACATACACCCAATAGTTATTTTTTACTTCTGTTATCCCAAAATCGGCCTCTGCTGTACATAATAATTTTTGATCCTTCGTCGCCGGATCGTACATAATTTTTGGTCCATCGCCGCCGGATTGAAGCCAGAAGATCGAAGCTGGAAGATTGAAGCCAGAAGATCGAAGCTGGAAGATTGAAGCCAGAAGACTGTACAGAAGAGAGAAGATCATCGTTCAAAACTGTATCTACGTTTCTAACAATAGTCGATCAAATTAATTTCTCGTTTTCAGACACGTTTACGCGACCAGTAGGTTACCCTAACGGTGTCAAACTGTAATCGACTGGTAACGTAACACGTGCGTCTTTACGTCTTTGAAGACGCCATGCGTAAAACAAGAAGCCAGAAGCCCAGGAACGACGACGAAACGCCGTATCTTCGAGGAAGCCCCGCGTCCCCCTCAGACTATTTATCGTTGACACAGGCGCCCGCCGCCGCGTCCCCGCCGACGCCCGCAGCTATGCCCGCGCCCGCGCCCGAGCCGCCGCGCCCCAATATGTCCGTGTCCACGACCGAGCGATTGTTAGAAGCCAGCACATCCGCGCCGCGTACAGATACACTCGCCGCGATTATTGAAGATCTTCCGGTCACCGAAATGAGTTCAACAATACATACCGCCGCGTCCGTAGCTACCGACGCTGTACTTAGGCCTGCGTCGCGCGCCCCGTCAGTTCGTTCAGTCAGGTCGACAGCTAGCGCGATCGCGAAATGAAAGTAAATTGAATACAACACAGCTGAAGAACTCGCCGCGATTAGAAGGAAACAGTTACAAATCGAGGAAGATTTAATTAAAAAGAAATACGATAGGGACATCGCGCAATTACAAGAAGATACCGATAGGGAAAGTTTAGAAGGAGCCGAAATAACAGAAAGTAGGAATCGTGTCGACCAATGGTTAGATAACGTGGAGACTGTGCGGGGGGAGCCGCCCTGCCGCCTGTCTCAGCCCGCGCCCCGCATCGATCAAATACAGGCCCCACCGGAAAAGGGGACCGATTACGTACCTGCGCTACCCGTGTATATTAAAGATGCCCAGGGGAGGACGGTCGCGAATAACGAACAACCACGTCACGCAAATATAAGGGATAGTGGAGTCGCCGCAGAATCGAATCAGGTGAATCGTCATGGTTACGTCGCCGACGCGCGCCCAACGCCGCACTCTATCGCCAAAACGTAGGTCGTCATCGCCACATCGCCGCGAGGAACGTAGATTATCATCGCCGTATCGTCGCGATGTAGGTCATAGGTCACGGTCGCCATATAATCACGATACATCCCCGAATCGTCGTGTATCGTTAGAAGGAAATAGGATAGAGGTAGGTCGCTCACCCGAGGGAAAGATAGGGGTATCGAACGGCTAGCGGAAGCATTAGAGAATATGGTACGATTCAGACCAGCCGCCGCGAAGCAAACACAGGACTTGCCATTTTCAACGGCTCGGCCGCGGAATGGTTAGCGTTTGAAGTCCGCGATGAATGAATCCACCGTTTGTATGGATTCACAGACACGGAAAATATGGCAAGGTTAAGAAACTGTTTACGTGGTGAGGCTAGGGAGGCAGATCTGCATTACTGTTCACCGCGAAGGACCCAGCGGATATTATGCGGACACTAGAGCAGTGTTTCGGTCGCTCAGAGGTAATTATAGATCGCGCGTTAGAAGATCTGAGACGTCTTCTCGCGCCCAGGCTTAACCGCTCAGGAATGAAATACGGTCGCGATTAAGTTACAGAATATCGTCTGTGTTATGAAAACGTCGACGGTAAAGGATACTTACAAAACCCGATGCTTACTAGGAAGTTACGAGTAAATTAAGTCCTCATTTACGATCACGTTGGTGCACTATGCGGAGCACTACGGAAGTGCTGACGAACTGGATATCGTCACGCTTTCACGGTTTATGATGAGGCTGACCGCGCGTTAAGTCATGCCTCACCTCCGCAGCGCCGATTAGGGAAGCACCGTGAAGAGAGAAGCACCGCCGCCGAAAAGGCTTATAGTCACACGCCGCGTAGAAGATAGGCCTCTGCGATGGGGGACATTCACCACACGAGATAGTGATGTGAAAGTGAAGTGTTTGTGTTGTGGTGGTGAACATACGATAGTCAAGTGCAAGAAATTAGTGCAGATGGACGTAGATAGCCGGTGGAAGTGGGTGAAGGAAGAGGAGTGTGCTTCAAGTGTCTAAGCATCAAGCACCGACGCCTGAGGTGCGGCTAAGAAATGCGGCGTCGACGGCTGCAACGCCCTCACCACACGTTACCACGCCCGCCAGAATCAGACACCGGAAACATCTGCAAATTCAGGTGAAACAGTGCTCGTCGCGTCAAATACAGCCAAAAGTGCATCAGTTTTATTAAAAACCTATTATAGCGCGGACCGCGTGGTAAAGAGATCGAAACCTACGCGCTCCTCGACGAAGGGTCCACGATATCGTTGATCGACGACGAATTAGCTCGCGAGTTAGACGCGGAAGGACCGACGAAGCCGCTGAATATTCGAGGCGTATCTAGTAACCAACGCGAGAATAATAGTCGAATAGTCACAATAGGGATACGCGAAAACGAAAATGAAACGTATAACGTGTGCGCGAACAATAAATAATTTAACAGTCGCAGTCCGTCGGTAAGGAGTGTCTACGTTTGAAACATTTACGTGGCTTACCGAGCGAGGTATGTTATAGTGACGCGAAACCGAAAGTATTAATAGGGTCAGATAACTGGCATCTAATTATAACGCGTAATTTACGCATAGGAAGTCGTAAGCAACCCATTGCGGCTAGGACATTGTTAGGATGGGTCTTACGGGACCGCGCCGCGCGTTATGTGTAAACAAGATAGTGAAACGGTATTACATATCGAGCGTTAACGGACGTTTAGATAAGGATGAAGACGTTCGCCAGTCCTGATGAAGAGTTGACAGATTTTCTCAAGAGGCAGTACGAGATCGACCAATAGGTATATCGCCAAAGCCGACCAAGGCGGGAAGAGGAGGGCTGTTGACATCTTCCAGCGCACCGTCAAGAGAGTCGGCGAGCAATACCAAGTCGGACTGCCGTGGAGGGACGATGACGTCAGGCTGTCACCGAGCTACGAGATGGCAGCTCGAAGACCCGCACCATCGAACGTAGAATGGACCAGTCACCGGAGTTCCGAGACGCGTATACGAAACAAATGAACAACCTCCTAGAGAAGGGCTATGCTAGTGAAGCCAATGGGTCGGAAAAGGAAAGCCCCAATAGTTGGTACCTGCCACATTTTGCCGTCAGTAATCCGAACAAGCCTGGGAAATTAAGATTAGTGTTTGACGCAGCAGCTCGCGCATTAGGCAAATGCTTAAACGACTACCTGCTCGATGGCCCCGACTTGTTACGGAACCTACCCGGTATACTGTTTAGGTTTAGGGAAAACGAAATAGCTGTGTCAGCGGACATCCGCGAGATGTTTTTACGTGTTAAAATCGACCGCCGTGACCAAGCCGCGCAACTATTCTTGTGGCGAGGAAACGAGCGATCTGGACCGCCGCGAGAGTATGTTATGACTTCGATGATTTTCGGTAAGGAGCTCTCCTTCTCGCGCACAGCGTTAGGATTACAACGCGCGCACGCAGAAGCATATCCACGAGCGCTTAACGCCATCGTAAAGTCATTACATGGACGACTACCTAGACAGTTACGCGACGTTGGAAGAAGCAATAGATACGGCAATGCAGGTCACCAAAGTATACCAAGAGGCAGGCTTCACGCTCGGGATGGAATTCGAACCATGCAGTCTTACTAGAGGACAAACCAGAGGAGCTGCTGGCACGAAAGCCCAAGGAGGTGGGTACGACGCAAAACGGCCCAGGAAGAACCCTAGGTTATTATGGATGGCCGAAGAGGACGCGCTAACCTTCAACACGTCCATGAACAGGGTGCCGTATGATGTGAAGATGTTTCATCGACCACCGACCAAGAGAGAGGCGCAGCGCAGTAATGTCGGTCGACCCACTCGGTCTGCTCAGCTACCTCACCATTACGGCGACGATCCTGCTGCAGGACCTGTGCGTATGAAGAAGGTCGGATGGGATGACGAACTACCGAGGAGGCAGCAAGCGAATTTGAGGTGGTTGCGGGTCGTCGAGGAAGTATCACAACTTCGACTTCCGAGATGCTATGCTCTACGGGGGAGTAGTAGAACGTCAACCCACACCTTCAACGACGATAGTGAACGAGCGTACGCATCCGCGGCATATTGGCGTATTCGGTATCGCGACGACACGGTTAAGGTAGCGTTAGTAGCGGCAAGGCGAAAGTCGCCCCGATCAAGGCACAAAGCATACCGCGATTAGAGTTGCAGGCGAACTTGATAGGCGCGCGACTCGCGGAATTCGTGCAGGACGAACACAGAGTGAGAGCAGATAGGGTCATATTGGACGGACTTTACTACGGCGCTCCACTGGATAAGGAACGATACAGCGTTACACTCCATACGTAGCTCATCGACTCGGGGAGATAGCCGAGAAAACATCACCCGAACAATGGAAATGGATTCCGACTGCTCACAATATAGCAGACCAAGCGACGATAGCATTATTTATATGTCAACGACGCGCGCGGTTCATTTGGAAATAGTCCACAGCCCAAGCACGGACTCGGCAATAATGGCATTACGGCGCATGGCGGCTAGGCGCGGGTGGCCTCGGGTAATACTCCGATAATGGGACCAACTTTCACGGAGCCGACACGAACTCCGAAGAGCCATGGAAGAATGGAAACCGCTACTCAAGGACTTCGCACACACAACGCACCGAGTGGAAGTTCATCGCACCGGGAGCGCCCAACCAGGAGGCGCGGGGAACGGCTCGTGCGTTCAGTCAAAGCAGCGTTAGCAACTCTCCATCAGAAGAGTCCGAAGGAGGAGACGTTAGCAACCTTGTTGACGGAAGCGGAGAACACCGTCAACTCTCGACCGTTGACCCATGTACCGGTCGACATCAATGACCAGGAAGCGTTAACCCCAACCATTTCATCATGTTGGAACCGTCGAGTCTACCTATTACCGCAACGTGCTCACCCACCGATCGCCGGGCATGGAGAGCGCGCAAGGGCTCGCCGATGAATACTGGAGGCGCTGGGTGCGGGAATACTGCCGACGCTGATCCCGCGCGGAGCATCTCGAGGCGCCCAACGGCAAGATGTAAAAGAAGACGACCTCGTCGTGATTGTGGACAGCAACCTGCCGCGAAACGTGGCCGAGGGAATAGTGACGAGAACGTTTTCGGACCTGACGGCGTGGTACGCAACGTAGAGATTCGAACCAGAGGCGGAGTACTACGACGACCAGTGAGGAAGATCGCCGTCCTCCTGAAAGTAGGCTCGCTTGGCGCCGGGGGAGGATGTTACGGACGGCGAGGAGAGCAGCCGCCCTGTCGCCCCTCATACCCCGTTACGCCCTCGCGCACCCCGCACACCGCCCGGACATCACGTGAGGTCGACAACCAATGAGCGCACAGCACACCGTGAGAACACTATCATCTTGAGACGGCCGTGGAAATATAATAAGGGCCTTTGGGCTCCGCAGGCATTCGATTCGACAGCGGCACTCAAGAATGAAGACTCTCAAGAAAGAAGACTCCCAGAAGATATTCCTTGTACATACATTAATTGCCGCTATTGTAAATAGTTAAATATAAAGTTTTAAATTGTCCCACTTTTCTTTATACATTCCTCTTAGTTCAGTAAAAGTTATCGAAGTAAAGTCAGTTATTCAGCACATACACCCATATAGTTATTTTTTCTTTACTTCTGTTATCCCAAAATCGGCCTCTGCTGTACATAATAATTTTGGATCCTTCGTCGCTGGATTATACATAATAGTTATATTTTTTGTACAAACCATGTATTATTCCCATATATTAAAAGAAAACACGAATTAAGTAAAAACTGCTCTGCACTTGCAACTGTCAAAATGGCCCACAAAGGCGGGACAGACGATTAACACAATCTATTACAAAATTTGACTTACAATAGATCATGCACCTATCATGTCATGATGTTTTGTTTTTATATAAACGATAATTAAATATAAGTCATACTTACATCAAAGTGATCTTCACAGAAGTATAGTTTAGATTTTGTAGACAATGCCTTCGGGTCTCTTCTTGCCAGTTTTAACCAAGTATTTCTTATATTTAAATCTGTTGGCACTTGAATCCATAACTTCCCCGGCGTTCATATGCTCGTATTTTTGCATTCAGGCACAACACAACAATGATATAGATGATATCTCATTATTAAACATCCAAAAGTATCTTATTCCTTTGCAAAATCGGCAAAATTCTAGGGCAGTGACGTCACGATTGGAACAGCATGGCGGCTAGCGTTTTCACGCGAAAATTTAAAACGATAGATTAAAAGTAATTTCGTTGCACTATTCGGTATCAAAAAATGTATATAAAAATTATAGTGGTTCATTATCACCCTAGGATTCATTTAAAACTTTTTGAAAATGGGTGTAATACCCTATTAACAAAAAAACAAGATGGACTGATCTCAAAGTTCTTTTTAAAAAGTGCTATTTAGAATTTTATGTAGATGATAATTAAAGTTTCTATATAAATAAGTGTAACATAGCAGGTATTATATTCATTGGTAGCGGCCATCCATATTTGGAACAATTTTCTGAAGCACTAGGCCTACGAATTTTTGCAAATAAGAAATACCAAAGCCAGTATCATTTTCTGTACAGAAACCAGCAAAGTGTTGCTCAAGGCACTATGAATAAAGCAGCTGATAAAAATGTTACACTCATAACTGTTAACAAAAATTGTTACTGCAAATGGTCTTATAGAAAAAACTATTCTGCCGTGTCAGGTGCAGGAGCTATTATTAGAAGGAGAAAAGTTAAAAGTTTGTTTTAGATGCGCAATCAATATTGTTTTGTCTGCAATTGTGCATAAAATAAAAATAACTTCAGCCAAAGAGCACAACTGGCATTATACTCAGGCCCATCAATTGGTATGGAAAAATATAATTTTACCAGGTTTCAAAAATCAAAACTAATAACAACAAAAATGTAGATCTGTATGTCTATACACACATATAATGATTTATGGCTGCTTAGTAACTGACGGTAACTCAGTACTATATGACATTCTACAGTCACGCCGAAACTAAGGCGAGTATCACTGTAGAAAACGTAATAATTTATTGAGAAAATTTTGTGATAAAATTAAAAAAATTATAAACTTATCCACGTTACAAGATATAACAAAAGAAACATAAATGTCAAAAGTTCAGGATCTAATTGACGATAAACAGCTGATACTTAATCACGCTTTTGAAACCACGCCAGTTGTAAACCATATCTGTGAAAAATGGTGTACACAAGATAATTAAGAACAGACAAAATCTTTCTTTTAAATATCCGCCGATAGTAGGAGGCCAAGAAATATGCCAAATTTAATTAAATATAATTTATATGAAGTGATCTTGACTAGGTTTCATCAATTAAGTATTGATAAAAATGAGAACAGCAATTTTACAATTGTGCTTACAAGAAACACTATCAGTTGAAATTTGCAGCTTGTTCATTATTTTTATTATAAATACCTATAAATGTAAAATTGTAATTGTTAAAAAATCATTTCCGTAATATTTTGTATTATTTTTTATTTTGCCCTATCTGAAACGTTCTAAACTCTATAGAAAATGTAGCGTATGAAATGACTGACAATCACTAGAAAATTTTATCTGGGTACAAAGATGTTTTACGATTTCGTGGCCTCCACATGATATTTTTCTCAGCATTTCTGTATCTGAAACGAATATGAATATTGCATATGTATACGATACAAAAGTAAAGTAACAGGCTATATAAGTCCCTCTGCTGGGTACAGGACTCTTCTTATTTCTGAATGGGGTTAAGGGCAAGGAAATGTCTGCCGCGCTGCCCAAATGCGTGTTGGCGAACTTCACATGTCTTCGAATTTCTTTTCTTATTCCTCAGACATGCAGGTTTCTTCACGATGTTTTCCTTCACTGCCGAGCACGTGCTAGATCAGCACTTGAAATTGCAATTAAAAATTTCATTGGTACTGCCGGGGATCAAACCCGGGCGAAATATACAGCGAGCGCTTAGACCCAGAGCTACTAATACCACACAAATAAATACGATTCCACAAATATAATAAAAACTCTTATGTACTTAAAACTTAAACACTTGATAGGTCGTGATGCCTACCGGACGAAGCTACAGCACCACACCGTGGAATGTAATTGAAGATGTTTAACCGCGACGTAACTCTCAGTGAAGCGCAAGCATAATAGGCAGTATATAACTTATATAATTGTCACCTCTACAGTCTATTAATCTTTACACTTTTCTAAGTAATACAGAAAGTAGTCGCTAGACGGTGTTGACGTCGGCTAAAATCTCTGCGGTCGCCGTTTCGTCAAGGTCATTCAGGCTTCTTAAAGCCTTAAATACGTCTTGGACTTTATGGAGTGACCTGAATGATGATATGATGATCATATGAGCATTATGAGTCGTGCACTTTTGGATTTTCCAAACTTTTTTTTAAATTGAAGTTTGACATAAAATTATCGAAAAATTGGAAGTATAATAAGGTTATTAGTAAAAAGTTGTGTGTATTTAAACAACTTTAAAAAAATCGTATAATCATGATATACGTAATTTTTTTAATGCGCTTAGGGCATGCCCAATTGGATTTACCAATATATTTTAATGTATATTAATGTCAATATTAATGACAGACACTTTAATTTTATTTTATAGAGAGAGATAAAAAATAACAATTACATGGGTAACATATTAAGGTCATCCCTGTTTTTTTTCATTTTATCTTGAAACAAATTAGTTCATGAATTTATCCAAATATTTGTTGTTTAACGTTTAACGCCGTCGAAAAGAAAATTGCCTTTTTCCTCTAAATAGACAAAAATCGTGCTCTTCACCTCATTGTCACTCCCAATGTTTCATATGAAGCTATCTTTTTTAAATTTTGGAAATAAAAAATAATCGCTCGGGATTTCAAGACAAATTATACGGATTTTATCGCGTTTACTTTTAACTTTATTAATTCCCGCCGTTTTGGGCGCTTTACAGTACCCATGGTCATGGTGGGGATTTCAACTTATGAAATATTATATTTAAGAAATATTTATAAAAGCCAGGGTTGTTCCAATATTACAAAGACAAAACTTTCTACATGCAAACTGCATTGGTGCGTTGTCGTGCGATATCAACAAGCCTTCTCTCAAATTTGCTCGCCCTTTTCCCTCACTGCATCGTTCAATTATTCCAGTTTAGTATTATTCTGTGATGGAAATACTTCTGGTTTTGTAATCAGCAAAATTGATTATTTCTAAAAGTAGCTGTAAATTCTGTATCGAGTCTTAATGATAAGCCCTAGTTCCATCTACAGTAACAATAAATATATATACTAATGATACGAATTAAAAGTTCTTCCTTGTTTTCCCTACAAAGGTCCAAAAATCGCGAAAAGAAGCTACGTGCCGCTGTTCATAGTGCAGCTTGAGCATTTTTGTCCGAAAATGTATATCTTGCGCACACCTTTGTCGTACCATGAATATCAAGTTGTAGAATATTCAAATCAGCTATACTTCAGTTTGTACGTGATAGAGTCAATATAATAAACAAAATATTCACAACTTGAATTCCACCTACAATGAAAAATAGCCAAATACACTGATTTTATTGATTTTATTGATCCATCGAAATAAAATCCCAGTGAAAAGTAAAAACTATAGTTATTATAACATCAGCAACTGGCTTAATTCCCCTAATCACTCTTTTCTAGCTTAAAGGAGTCATAGTGCAGAAAGCAGCAATATAAAGGTAAGTAAGCATAGCATATTGAATACTTGCAGAATAGTCCGTAAGTTCCTGACTAAAGCTAACTAGGAATACGTGCAAGGCCGCTGCCTGAAGTCGCAGGGCGCGTTTCCAGCCGTGTGCAAGGTGCTAAAGGACCATCCAGCAGCCCTCGCATCCATCATCCCACCAGCTGGCTTGATGTCGGAAGGGTCTTCTCGGACCCAGCAATCGGCACCCGCCACTGGTAGAGCATGCCGCATGCGATGGATAATCAATATGAACACAAACGCATTGCGGGCGTACTTTAGGGCGAAAGGGGAATAAAATGGGGGGCTAGCGTATCAGGCTCGGATCCACCGCTTCTTTGCTGAGCTGGAGCCATCTGTCCCCGTCACGGAGCAAAACCTGGCAGACCGAGCTCGGTACATCATTAAGGGGTCAAATACAAAACAAAGATGATACCAAACTCGAACGACTACGACTGAGGCTATATCCTCATCGAATGAACCGACTGCGACTGGGGATGCGGCTCTGCAAGCTATTACTGTGAATGCTGCCGTAGATCCCCCGGTTGGGGTCAATTCGAACAAAGATGGAATAGTCGCTCAGGAATTAGAGCTAATGAGGAGCATAATGGAAAAGGCGATTATGGAAACGCGCACTATGCCTATCGAGAATCTACCGCGACTTCCCCGCATACCCCTAAGCAAGCAGAATCAGGCTGTTGTGAGGGCTCCAAATCCAATGCTGATTACCTATCTGGAAGCCAGCCAGGACCTTTGGGAGACGGACTCAATTTTTTTGGCGCCGCACTGGCAGTATGCCGTATTATTGAAAACTTCAATTTAAATTGGCGCCAAGCTTCCCACGGTTCTACGTACTACTAGACAAATTAGCGCCATCCCAGCCTAGAGAATAATAATTGAGGATCGTATCGCAAAGGCTAGAGTTCTCGTCGGCAGACTGATAAGCTTCAGGTCGGGCAATAAAAGGCCAAGAATTGTGCGCACCGTCAGGATGGCGTTTTCTAGGACAAATGTCAGTTTGTCTAAGCCGGATATAATGCAAAAACTGACGGAGTGCATAGACGATCTGAAGCAGAGAACCACTGCTTGGGGAAAATGGATTCGGCAAGTTCGTCTCTTCCAGAGTGATCAGAAGAGGCTCTATAAATTATTGGAGCGACCAATGGTACGAGGAACGGGCCCAGCACCGAATCAAGCCAACATTGTCGCATTATGGCGCGGCCTGTGGTCGGAATCCGTAAATCACAGCGAGGGCTCTTGGACGGAAGTTGTGGCGAGTCAGTGTGCGGCCGGGAGATGTAGCTGAGGCGGTCCGAAGGGCCCCGAACAGGAAAAGGCTGCAGGAGTTCATGGTGTGTAATGCTGTACTCGCCTGACAGTTTCAAGAAGCTCCCGACAAGAAGTCGCTCCTGAGCTTGTTCGCTACTGGGATCGTTCATTTAGTTCCTAAAGACCAGGATACCACAGACTCGCGCAAATACCGCCCCATCACGTACAAGACACTAACATCCATTTTGAGCGCGAGAATCACTCGTCACCTGGAATCAATTCAGGTGATGTCGCGCGCTCAAAATGGGCGGTGGTCGTGAAACCAAGGAACGATTTCTCATAGACACGGTCATTGGCAATGTGGGTAAACGTAACCGTCAGAACTTTTCCGCCTCCTGGATAGACTGCAATTCGACTCGGTGCCTCATACATGGCTGAAGAGGGTGCTCGAGCTGTATAAAGTTGACTGTACAGTTAGAGACTTTCGCGGGCAGTGTATGGGGTAGTGGAGTACGATCCTTTGTCATATAAGCGAGTGGATGACGGCTGCGGAGAACTACATAAGGATAAGATGGTATAGGTGTATAATAAAAATTACAATTCAAACTTTATAAAAACAGAAAATTGCACAACCAACACCGTTATTCACAAAATTACTGTACTAATTAAAAGTTAAAAAGCACAGAGAACACAAAATAAAACAAGAGGCAACAATGCATACCTAGTCGTTAATAGCAAAGTCATGAATGTTACATGACTGTATTAATTGGAAAAAACAAATAAAATTGATTGAGTCCAATTTGGTTCTGCCTCTCTCTGAACCCTCTCAGAACCTTACTGGAGGGATTTCAGCTCCGGAAAGGAGGTACAAAAGTGGCCTACCTTTTCTTTATGGATGATCTCAAATTATTCGTCCCCAGTCGCTCCCATCTTATGGAATTGCTAAATATCACTTGTGATTTTAGTTATTCTATAAGGATGGAGCTGAGGACGGATTAGTGTGTGGTCCTCCATGTTAAGAAGGGGAGGGTTGTTAACTCTAATGGCATAGGCTATCTATGCCCATCAACATAAGGATCCTTTCCGAGGCTGAAACATACCGATACCTGGGTATGTCGCAGAACATAGGTATCGATGAGCCGGTCATGAAACAGTTTGCGCTGTGTTTGGTGCACGCTTGACAAAAGTGGTTAACAGTCTTTTGTCGGGCCATAATAAAACACATGCATATTACGGTTGGGTTATGCCTGTTCTCATGTATACCTTTGGTATACTCAGGTGGACTCAGACCAAACTGAACGCTCTGAATAGAAAAGCCCGCACCGTTATGACGTCCCCGCGAAAACATGGTGGGCGCGCTTTTTAAGCGCGCTCAACCTAGTACATTTATTTTATCGTATCAAAGTGCACACAACTTGTAGATGTACACACATTGATATATTGCACAGTGTTAGTCAATTCTGAAGAACTTAATTATAAAATAATAGAATACACAGGCAGCACAAGACCAAGAATCATAAACAAATCATCATGACAACAGAGACTCGAAAGATATATAGAAAAATTGCGAGCTGACTGCGGTAGACTAACACAATATATCAACAATAACAGATCTAACAAATTAGTCAAAAGAGTTGAGGCAATATTTAAGAACATGACCACCCACGAGAGACATTAAGATTGTGATTTTAGCAATTCTATTAGAATGGAACTGGGGACGGATAAGTGTGCGGTCCTCCATGTTGAGAGGGGTACGGTTATTAACTACGAGTGCATAGACTTATCTATGCCCATCAATATAAGGACCCTTTCCGAGGCTGAAACATATCGATACCTGGGTATGTCACAAAATATAGGTACTGATGAGGCGGACATAACAATCAGTTCATATAACGGTTGGATCATGCCTGTCCTCATGTATACCTTTGACATACTCAGGTGGACTCAAACTAACATTAATGCCCTGAATAGAAAAGCCCACACTATCATGACGTCTTCACTTCTTCTTTAAGCTCTGCATATTTGCTTATCTTCTCGTCTATTGTTTTTTGTAAGTTGTGTGTGTTGGGTATTGCGATATCTATAAGGTAGGTGATTTTATTTACTTTATCCTGTAGTGTTATGTCTGGTCTATTATAGTGAATGGTCCTGTCGGTAAGTATGGCGCGGTCGTAGTAAAATTTGTGTGTAAGATTTTCTAAAACAGTTTGTGGTGTGTATTTGTAGTAGGGTGTGTTTGTATCTTGTATAAGTTTATGTTTGAGCGCTAATTTTTGATGAATGATGTTTGCTACTTGGTTGTGTCTGTGAGTGTAGTCTGTCTGTGTGAGAGTTTTACATGCCCCTGTTATGTGTTTTACGGTCTCTGGTTGGATAAGGCACTTGCGGCATTTATCGTTGGTTACTGTGGGGCCTTTAATGAAATATTTCCTGTAGTTTTTAATGTTATGATCTGGTCTTGTGTTGCGATGATAAACCCTTCAGTTTCCGGGAATGGGTTACAATTTTAAGCCATTGATTTGATGCTATTGTATCTGCATGTGGTTGTTCCAGGTCATGTGGGTGTTGTCCGTGCAGTACTTTCTTTTTCCAGTCTCTCTAACTTTTGTTTTTGTGGATTATTAGTGTTCTTGCGTTGTGTATCTGTCTGTTCATTGTTCATTGTCAGGAGGCTAGTTCCTCCCCCGAGAAGGGACTGCAATGGGGCGGCCGGCGCTGGTGGGGCCGCGGATGTGTGCGAAAGCGTTCCCGTGGCCCTATCAATATGCGGCGAAGGTGGAATACCATGGGGTTTTAGTCGGTGCGAGTCTGACATAAACCGTCCTTGCACCCGCCTCGCGGCATGCGTAGGCATTTCCCGATGTAAAAAAAGGTACCATTCTGTATCTGAAACGAATATGAATATTGCATATGTATACGATATAAAAGTAAAGTAACAGGCTAAGTCCCTCTGCTGGGCACAGGACTCCGCTTATTTCTGAGAGGGTTTCAGGGCAAGCAAATATCCGCCCCAATGCGTGTTGGCGAACTTCACATGTTTTCGAATTTTTTTTTCTTATTCCTCAGACATACAGGTTTAATTACGATGTTTTTCTTCACCGCTGAGCACGTACTAAATCAGCACTTAAAATTTCAATTAAAATTTCACTGGTGCTGCCGGGAATCCCCGGGCGAAATTTACAGCGAGCGCTTGGACCCAGAGCTACTAATACGTCACAAATAAATACGATTTAACATATATAATAAAAAATCTTACGTACTTAAAACTTAAACACTTGATAGTTCGTGGTGCCTACCGGACAAAGCTACAGCACCATACCGTGCAATGTAATTAAAGATGCTTAACCCGACATAACTCTTAGTGATGCGCAAGCATAACAGGCAGTTTATCACTTATATAATTGTCACCTCTGTTGTTTATTAATCTTTGCACTTTTATAAGTAATACAGAACGTAGTCGCTAGACGGTGTTGACGTCGGCTAAAATTTCTGCGGTTGCCGTTTCGTCAAGGTCATTCAGGCTTCTTAAAGCCTTAAATTCATGTAGCATGTGAGCTATTAGCGGAAACAATTAAACTAGTACTCAGATTTTGATGTGAACCTCAAGTTATTATGTCTATTTATGCTCCTTAGATTCTCTCCTATCGTCATCGAATTTCTGCTCGCTCAAGCTGCTGTTAAAATCCCCCAAAATCTTCGCATGTAACGCATCAAAATTCTGAGAAGGTATTTTTAAACAAATTATTATAAAGGATAACTTGTTAATATTTGGCACTGGCAAACACAACCATACGAGTCCATTACCAAAGAAAGGATTCGCTTCCCGTATATATTTACTATGTTCTTTGATGTAGGCTATGTAGGTATTAAGAAGACAGACTTAACAAATAATGTTTGAACAATTTATAAAATACAAGTGATATGTCAGTGCTTTCATCTGATAAAAATAGGACAGTTATGAATGGAATGACTTCTAGATCTTTTCTGAAAAATACGAGTATGTCATGTAAATAACTTTCCGCATTATATTTACGGAATCTAGAAGCCGAAAGGATGAATGAACTTTGGCGGAACTCCAAGAATTAATGTTTCATGTTTCACGAAGACAACATAATATTATATAACTTATTACATTATATTCACCGACATTCCTCTAAGTGTAAAGAAAATTAGTTGTGTTTTTACACCACAAGTTTTTATTTTTAAGTGTTGTGTCTTTTACCTATTAGTTATTTTTGTAGTTTCAAATTCTACTCTCAATGAAGCGATTGATTATTTGCTTTTTATAAATATTATTCTGTGGGATTATATAATATTTTGCCTGCCGTGGCGGTTAGAAGTACCATTCTATTTTATTACATTGTTATCTAACAAGATATTCAATTTTTTTGAATATTAGTTCAAAGCTTAAAAGAAATGAATCGAAGTCATAACATTAGTAAGAAATTGTCTAATTTAAAATTGCACGCGCCTTTTTGTATTTTTGTAGATTTGGTCACATTTGCCGTTTTTTAAGTATCACAAAATCTAAATCGACGCACATTTTTTATAATTTTTTATTTTATTTTTAACTATATTTGAATTGATAAAAGTGATAAAATCAACCAACAATACACACAATGGATGCGCGTGCAGTTTTAATATAGACTATTTATACGATGATGTCTTACCAGATCGTCACTCCATCTAGTGGGGGGTCGCTCTCTACTTCGCCTAGCGGGAGTCAATGGATGCAGGTAGCTCACGACCGTCCTTTGTGCCATTCCTTGGGGGAGGCCTATGTTCAGCAGTGGACTTGCAAAGGGCTGTAATGATGATTATGATGGTACGATGATGATGGTAATCACGAAGTCCTCCTTATTGATTTGATCGCGAAGTAAGTCCTAGTGTTAGTAAGTTAGGCAGTAGAGATCCTTTTCTATCTTGGAGTCTGATTGGTTGGATACTGTTAGTTTTTTCCTATTATAAGTCAGTGAGTCTGATTGGTTGGATACTGTTAGTTTTTTCCTATTATAAGTCAGTGCTTGTTTACAATACCAATTATATCTCGCAAGATCGTAAGTAAGTAATTGAATAAAGAAACACTCATGTTGGCAATATGAACACAACATAAATAGGTTATTTATAAGTAAGGCAAAAAAGTAAGGTAAACAAATACCTTTATGTTTTAATTTAGTTCGCAAATACGCAATTGAGTTTTATTGGAATCGTTATACTCATATTTTTTTCAAGTGGACGATATAGGTATGGGTAGCAAAATATGGCAATTGAAAAAACTCTGGTGAATATTATTTTTCGATCCTACATACCTACTTAGATACTACTTGTAAAGAATTGTACACATAAATCTTTGATAGAAATCTTGACTTATTGTTAGAACTTTGATCAGAATAATGGCGTTTCAGTTTGCTTAGTAAAGAATCTGATAGGGGCTAAGAGGTCGTAATGTAAGTCAATAATATAGCACATCTCGAAATTAACTGTCGCCAGCGGGTTTTCCGGATCGATGTGACTTAGGGACCTTCAAGAACAGAGTTAGCTCGTTTCTAAAAAGCAGGCAATGCACATGCAATTCCTTTGATGTTGCAGATGTTCATGGGTGACGGTATCACATACTTTCAGTTGAGCCGTATGCTCGTTTGCCTGCTCTTCTATAACAAAAAAAAATAGATCTAAAATTTTCACACCGGCAACGGCAAAAAGCGTCATAAAATGTAATGTAGATTCCGTTAGATTTTATAAGAGTATGATGGCGACGTAAGGAAATCCGTGATTTCACCGCTTTTACACTTGAAGGGTTAGCACAAACCGGCAGACGGTAAGACAGAGGATTTTATAATATCAATATATATATATCTACTCGATAAAGTGGTATTATAGGTAGGTATTATTAACTAGTATTTATAAGATGTGGTCGAACTCTTTAAAGTTAAAAAATAACCCCAGCAAGGAAGAGTCCACTGCGCTGACCCATTGCGTGTCAGCAGATTTCACAACATGTCTGCAACATGTGTACTTACTCCCTAGGCGTAGTTCCGAACTCATGGAAGACAGCTTTGGTGCACCCGATCCCTAAAAACGGAGACCGCTCAGATCCGTCCATCTACAGGCCTATCGCTATCACCTCCTTGTTCTCCAAAGTAAAGGTCGCTCAGCTGGTGATCTTCTAGGTTACCTAATTCATAGATGGGCGGGGGCAGTAGAGTCCAAGGGGGAGGCGTTGGCCGTTATTTTGGACATAGCGGAGGCCTTCGATCGGGTTTGGCACAAAGCGCTTCTTTCGAAGCTCCCTTCCTATAGGCTTCCCTAGAAATTGTGCAATTGGATCACCAGCTTTGCAGATCGGAGCATCAAGGTCGTAGTAGACGGTGCATGCTCCGATTACAAGCCCATTAACGCTGGTGTTCCACAATGTTGCAAACCGGTAACATTCATTGCTATGCAGACGACAGCACTGGTGGTGCTTTATACACCGGCTGTGCCAATATTTCTCGGAAAACGTCGCCGAGTACCGGAACAAACTTGTGTCTGAATTCGAGACTTTGTTGAACAAATTCTCAGACTGGGGCGACTAAATCTAGTCCAGTTTAATCATGTAATTCCCTTTACTTTTAGGTTCTGCAATTTTAATGAATCTATTTCTGAATATATTAATAACTCAATTACTAAATTTCAAAATTCCGCTGACCGTCACCTTTAAATTAGTCTACATTATGCACTTTGCATCTTAAAATTCTGTCTTTCTTTCTTTCTTTCTTTCTGTTTTTTTTGTTATATGATAGATAAAGAGATTAAAAAATAGATTGCGTTAAACAATTGATATTGTCAAAAGTTCTCGTGTTTACCACTCCATGCGGACTTGATAAATCTACATCATAAGCCACTAAAACCACTTTTTTATGTAAAAATAGCAATTAATCGATTAAAAAAAATATTAAAAGTTCAACAATCATTTATCTTTCTGACAATGTGCTTTCTATATCATTTATATGTTCAATATGACTGTTGGATACGATTTTATGCGACAAAATGTTGGAATCTTGATTTTTATGCTAGTAGAACATACCTACACGCTTTGGTCTTAAGGCATGCAATATGAGTTAATTTTATTGTAATAAAATAAAAATATTAATATGGATCCTCTTAGTTTTTGTTTTCTCACTGTTACTATTTCGTAATATTTAACGGCTATTTTGAACTAGTTGAAAGCCAGCGTTTAATTCAATGCAAACTAACACATTTAAGTAATTCTGAACTTCCTGTTTCCTGTTTCCAGTGTCTCTAAAAGTTAACAGGGTTTTGTAAAATTAAAATATGGTGAAATAAATATGTAATAAAATGCCTAAAATATGTTTAGGCATTTTATTACATATTTATTTCAGTTAGGTATGATGATTTTTCATGGTTGACAACATGAGAAAACTTGTTTTACTGTCACTAATCTTATTAAAGATCTCGTTATTGCGGATTAGTAGAAGTGCAAATAACCATTATCTTGCAATCCGATTAAATTTTAAGCAACTTCCAGATGCTCTACTACTTAAGGTATATGCATGAGCAGAGAACAAATAGATGCTTCTTGACATTTAAAACTGTTTGAGTAATATAACAAGACCACTATCAGAAGTTGTTAACGTCGTAGTACAATACATTATATTAACTATTGTGTACGCCGCAACACAGCCCCTAATTCGAGTTTATCTTCCACACATTTTACATAAGGAAACACTTTCAATCTTAACATAAAACAGGGCGGAAAATTATTTATTAATGCTATTTAGTGATACAGACACGATCTGGAATCAAATCTATAATATTGTAACCTTCACAATCAAACATTATATTTACAAGATCAATAATGATTCGTTTGAAACGATTAAAGAAATATTCGCCGTTTAAGTAAGTAAAATTGTTGTAAATCATGGGCAGTTTCCGGCTTCTGGCTTCTCGCGGCATGATTTTTTATTCATTACCTATAGAGTCAAATCGCCAAAAGTTACCGCACTTGTTTTGCGCCTGCGTACCTTTGCGACTCTGGATGTGGAGTTGTTGAAACGGAAGGCCGCCTCAATTGATTGGTCAGATATTTTTTATACATCTGATGTAAATCACATAGTAGAGACACTGACTAGTAATATCCTTCAGTTATACGATGCAGTAGCCCCGATACGCAATGTTAAAGTCAAACGCCTCCCAGCACCGTGGGTGGACAGTGATATCCATAAAGCAATGGCAAAACGTGATCCGGCTTTTGTAAGATTTAAAAACAATCGCTGTGATGCCAACTGGAATATATATAAAGCTACCAGAAACAGATGCAATCTTGTTTTTTTTTAAACGTTACCCCCACACTAGGATCTTCTCCTGTATCGTGGAGGCAGTTTACAAATATAAATTGTACAAGGACAAACATCCCAACCCAGAACAATTATTTGTAGGCCATACAAATACTTGTTCCGTCGGCCCCCAGCACTGCAACTCATTGCTAAGCCACTGCACCACGGAGCCGTCAGATAGTTCAAGCTGCAAAACACCGACATATCCATAAGAAAATTTTAAGCTCTTCGCTAGCCGGTGCTTGGAAGTTCCTCAATTTCTTTGGGTTAGGTAAACAAAAGAATTGCCCTGATATGGGGGCAATATCTCTAAACGATCTTAATAAGCACTTCTCTTCGGCACCTATAGTCGACAACTCCACTAAACATAGAACTATTTCAATTATCTCATCTCTTCCAAAAATCGATGCAAACTGCTTTGCTTTTTCTCTAATAACTGATGAAGATGTTCGTAAAATTATTTTCTCCATTAAATTTAAAGCAGCTGGCTATATGATGATGTGAGTAGAAATAGGATAATTCCCATACTTGATAACAATCTCCCAAATTATTACCCACATCATCAATTTTTCTTTTTCTATTGGGGTTTTTCGATCTTTTTGGCGCAAAGCAAGTCCTACCTATTCCCATGTTAGATAATCCCAGTTCTGTTAACCATTTTCGACCAATTTCTGTACTTCCCTTTCTTTCAAAGATTTTAGAATCAGCTGCACACAAACAGCTATCCAGCTACATATATAAAAATAAATTTCTTCATTCCTTACAATCTGGTTTTCGTCCTGGACATAGTATAACCACAACTCTCCTTAAAGTTCTCGATGACGTACGAGAGGGTATGGAGGAGTCAAAATTAGCAGTTCTCGTATTAATTGACTTTTCTAATGATTTCTATACAGTCGATCATGAGATTCTTCTTGCTATCTGTAAATATATGGGTTTCTCGTCGTTAGTTTTGGATTGGTTACCAACTTATCTTCGTGATCGCCAGAAAAGAGATAAAGTTAATCAACAGTTTTTCTCTGATTGGTCTGATCTTGCTACTGGCGTTCCACAAGGCGGAATTATTTCTCCTTTATTATTTTCTATTTTTATAAATCTCATAATTTATAAAAATAGAAAATATAGATAATTTTAATAAAAATATAAAATAGATTTATATTTTAGTTAACCTCTGATGGATCAATCTGAGAAAATAGATTGATCCATCAGAGGTTAACTCTGCGATTGAAATTTTAAATCTAGATCTTCAGGCCATCTGTGACTGGTGCACAAGTTATGGAATAGCTGTCAATCCCGCTAAATGTCAAGCCATAATTCTCAGTAGCCCTCGTCGTCTAGCTAAATTAGATTTCATTTCACTGCAGCCTATTGTTTACAATAGCACAAATATTCGTCTTAGACATGTAGTTATAGACATTGGGTTAATGATTGATGCTAATTTAAGTTGGCAATCTTAGGTAGCTGAAATAAGCAGGAGAGTGACAATCACCTGCGTGGCCTTTATTGTTTCAAAATTTACTCCAACCGAGACTAAGGCTTTGTTGGTGCGAACACTGTTTTACCGGTCGTTGATTATGCTGATGTGTTACCCTGATGTGTGTTACCTGATGTGAGTCAAGTACTTCTGTGCAAATTGGATAGTTTGTTAAATAATTGCATCCGTTTTATTTTTGGCCTTCGTAAATACGATCATGTATCCTTATATCGTTCTAAGCTTAAATGGCTTCCTATCCATCAGCGTAGTTGCATAAGAATTCTTCGCACGCTATTTTCAATCCTATATGATCCGTGCACTCCCCAATACCTGAAATGCAAGTTTCAGTATTTGGGTTCTTCTCACGATCTTAACCTGCGATCCTCCGATCGAACTACCTTGTGTGTTTTTTCTCGCCGTACCAAATTTATGTCTCAGTCTTTCGCCGCTGAGGCCATAAGGCTATGGAATAAATTACCTCCTCATATAGAAACCGACTTCTGTTGCAGCCTTTGAAAAATGGTGACTGATCACTACCTTTCTTCTTTCAGCAACTAACTTTCTTATTTAAATGTTTCTGCTTAAGTATATTATAAATTATTTAAATTGTTTTTGTATAATATGTTTGTATGTAAGTACGCTTAAAATGTATATATGTATTATTTAAAAATTATGTATGTTATGTATCAGGTATAGAAAATATTATTTAGGTTATTTGTAGTTATATTATTATTTTTGTATTTATATTTGTATATATATATTCTCAAGTTTTTATGGCACCTGCTTAAGTTTCTCTGCTTAGCTCGTGGTTGACCGGTAGAGAATACCTAAAGGCATTAAGTCCGCCAATTGTACATTTTAAGTGCAATAAAGATTTTAAATAAATAAATAAAATAAAATATTTGAACATGGTAGGCTGCAAAATGCATGGGTCAGCATGTCTGAGGTACCAGCTACCATGCATGTACATAATATTAATATAAAATAGAAGCATAATGATGCTGTGTTTCATGTGAGTAACGAGAATCGAAGACCCTAACACGCAGCCTTGTGGAACACCAGCATTAATAGGCTTGTAATCGGAGCATGCACCGTCTACTCCGACCTGGATGCTCCGATTTGCAAGAAAACTGATGATCGAATTGCACAATTTCTTGGGAAGCCCATAGGAAGGGATCTTCGAAAGAAGCGCTTTGTGCCAAATCCGATCGAAGGCCTTCCTAACGGCCAGGACCTCCCACTTGAACTCTACTGCCTCCGCCCATCTATGAGTTAGGTAAGCCAGAAGATTACCAGCTGAGCCATCCCGACGAAAATAGTACTGGCGGTCACTTATCAGCTGGCGATCCTCAAGATATCTCATGAGCTGGCACTTTATGATGGTTTCTATTATTTGATGAGTCGCTCGCGTCCGTAGGCTTCGACCACCTAACCCTAGGCCCACCCTACACGTGTCCCCCGGGTGGTGCTAAGCGAGCGACAAAGCCGAAAGGATAGACTCGGCTCCTCGCCGTATGGTAGCGGCGTAAAAGCTACCTCCCCCTTAGATCGCACCACGAGCCAACACATTAAAGAAATGGCCCCGAGTTCCCGGCGCCCCTTTAATGGGGCAGGGGTGCGAAGAATCTCCGGGAGTAAAACCGGCGACGAGGTTCGCCACCCGTCACGTTCTGTCTCCCGGAGGGGCGAAAAGTGGATTGCGGATTGCGAAGGAAGACTCACCTGAACTTACAGATAATTACCGGGCATGGGTGCTTCGGTGATTATCTGTGTAAGATCCGACGCGAGGCGACGGCGAACTGCTTCCACTGTGGTGGACGGGACCAGGACTCCGCTTCCCACACGCTCGCAGTATGCCCAGCGTGGGAACGGGAGCGGACGATCCTGGTAAACCGCATCGGACAGAACCTCTCCCTGCCAGCAGTCGTGTCGGCGATGCTGAGCGGGGATTCGGCGTGGAGGGCCGTAGCCACCTTCTGTGAATCTGTTATGATTCAGAAGGAGGCTTCTGAGCGGGATCGGCAGAGGGCGGATCCCGCGCGGAGACGACGTCACCAAGGCGTTCGTCACGGCCCTCCTCTTGAAAACGGTGTTCCCCTACCTGAAACGGGGCCTCCGGTTGCAGACACTGGGCGGGGCCTCGAGCGCCTAGTTATGTAACCCCGAGGAGAACGATGACTCGGAAGTGGTCTCGAAACATCGTGGTAGCACTGCAAGGTGCTGGGGTAGCATGTACTGCCCCGGGACGTGCTATTAGTGTAGCAAAGCGATGGAGAGACCGGTGGCGTTCGAACGGAGATCCCGGACACCTCGTATACGCTGATGGTGACCACCGTGGGATTTTAGCCGGTAGGAGTCCGGCATAACCTTTTCGTTGCCCCCGCAGCGGAAGGTATCCATGAGGATTTCCCCACGAAAAAAAAAGGCTGACCTATAGTGCCAAACACGGCGGCAACCTGCAGAACGTAACCGAGTTGGGATCGTGAGTGGCACCATACTCCGGACTAGACAATGGTCCGAGGAGCCAAGAAGGGCATCGACGGACACCTGATATCCGTTCGGATGAGAGGTCAGCAGAAGGTCCAACAGAGAAGGTGCATAATCCTCCACATCTAAGATCCACGTAGGCAAAATAACCAGTTGTATCAGACCATATGCCACGGCAAAGTCATAAACAGATCTACCCGCATGATCGGTTAAACGGGAACCAATCCATTCAGCGTGGAGGACGTTAAAATCACCGAGCAATACGATCTCTGCAATGGGACCTATTTTAGCACGGAGTCTGCAGCCATTTGGACGTGTTCGATGAGTCGGCTTGTATCGGTATTACCGCTATGGAACCTAGAGACACCCGTAGACGCGGGGATGGTCGTCGCTGTCTACGTGCAGCCATAGGATGGACAGGTCCGGACCTTCAAGACTGCCGAGGCGTCGAAAACAGATGTCCTCTCTGACGTTTACGCAAACCCCAGCCCGAGGTCTAAAGGAGTATTCTAATTTATACCCCGGGTAGGAAAGATACGAAGTATCAGCCGGAGAGCACACCTGTGTCTCGGTTAGCAAGAGCAAGGCCAGCTTTGCCGTCTCGAGATAGTAGTGGATGGCGTTAAGTTTCGAATTTAGTCCCCTGATGTTGCAGAAATCCACGGATAACGTGCCAGGGGTTGCCTTTGTTTAATTGCTCCGTTTGCCCCGAGCAGTATTAGTCGCGAGCGGAAGTCCGCCCCTCAGAATACGTGGGGCAGTCTGAGCACCCACGTTCAGGAAGAGAAGGGTAGCTTGGGCGTGGATGCTCAGCGAGGGATTCTCCGACACCAGGGGTGCTGGTAGTCTCCTGGGGTAGTATCTTATTCAATTCCGCTACCATGTTTAAAGGGGGGGGAGGCGATTGGGCCTCCAACCACCTGCACCCACCAAGCGAAACGCAGAAGTAAACTTCTACTTCACGCTGGTATTCTGTGAGTTCGTGGTACCACCCCGGTACGAACCGGCCCATCCGTGCGACAGCAAAAGCTGCCGCGTGGCTCTCACTGTTAACCACTGCTTTATATTATAAGAATCACTGTAGGGTTTTTATACGATATACGTACAAAATTTTATAAACATATAAATATTATTCCAAGTCAGCTTAAAAAAATACTGGCGAAACATCTGGGTTGTAACTAAAATCATTTCTGAAAGTTCTAGGAGCTGCAGCGACTAAAGTAGTATGAAGTTATATGTTTGAATTTAGTTTTGCAAATCATTTTAAGTAATAAGCATCTAATTCAATGTTAGAGAATATAGTTCCTAGAAAAATATTATTTTTATATTACTGCTATCCCATCACTAAAAATTATTAAGTATTACCTAAATTATCAACCTAGATCAATAATTTTTCGGAAACGCAATGAAACTCTATGAAAAGTATATTTATATTGTATTTATTTTTCAACGTAATCGCCTTTAGCTAATACACCATGAATAGCGTTTTGCAAGTTGTTTAATTCCCTTATAAAAAAAGGCTTTATCTTGGGACTTGAAAAAGGCCTCTACAGCACAAATCACCTCATCGTCGCCGTTGTATTTTTTACTACGCAAGTGCTTTTTCAGGTGAGTAAAAAGGTAAAAATCATTTGGAGCTAGGTCCGGAGAATATGGTGGGTGCTGCATCAACTGATGCCCAGCAGTTCGGATGGCAGCGCCTGCAACATCAAATCGATGGGCAGGGGCATTATCATGATGAAAAACCACTCCAGCACGCAATTTCTTAACGTTTATTCTTTAGTTTTTTGATTAATGATGTTCGGTTATTATCTTTCGTTCACTTAAATAGTCGATTATTTTAATACTTTCCGCTTCCCAGAAGACACGTGCCAGAGTTTTTCCAGCGGACGCAGACACCTTGAATCGATTGACGTCTACGGGTCAAAATAGTGTATCCACATTACATCTACGGTTACAGAACGAGCGCAAAAATTATCTGGATCTTCTTAAATTATTGCTAAATTTAGATTTGAAATCAACTCATGCTTTGTTTTGTGCGTCGGTTAATATTCGAATAACCATGTGCGGGGCTACTTTTTTAAATTTTTAGGTATGAGTTGAAATAAAGTGAATTGTCCCAAACGAAAGCTTTAGAATCTCAGCTAAATAACGTATGGTTACACGTCGATCGACCTTAACAATTTCTTCGAATTTTTGAATCTTGCAATGACACTAGGAATGTAATCCGTTATCTATATACAAAGTTTTACCCAAATCATTGTAACAGTTTTCGATAAAGCAATTACATTAAATACATAATTTTTTTTGTTTTAATTATTTAAAAAAGTGTTAATTAGGTTTGCTTGTATATCATTAAAACAATTATTTTCTGTAAAGGTCCGTAAACACAATGCAAGATTCGAGCTCGCGCGTTCCATCGTGGTAGAATCATTATTTGGCTATTGAGAAGATGATTTATGTCGCGAAATTACAATTTGTTGCGTTGTGTGTGAAAACACGACAGATGTAACTGATAGGAGACAAACTATTTAGAATATAGATGTAAAAGGCCCAGACTGGCGTTGGGGAGCACTATCAAGAGGTGAGACGTCAGATACTACGATCATCTGACAAGTTTACCGATTACGGTCAATCCTGCCTACTATGAAAGAAGCCAGTATCATCCTGTGGGTGTCGTAAGAGAAGATAGAGGAAAATGAAACAATAGAGGGCCATCAGCATCTTCCTGATAACAACTCAAAATAAGAATAAACTGCGGTTGAAACCTGATTGCCTGGTTAGGCAACAATACAAAATATACCTTTATGAAAATTTATTGAGAGGCCTATGTTCAACAGTGGACTTTATTGGCTATAACTGTAATAAAATGACAATAATTATGTAAAATACTAATTTTAAAGATTTTACTTCGTCGATATGTCGTATTAAGAATTCCCTCTTGTTTTGGAGTTGGTTAAAAGAAAGCAACAAAAAATGTAAGGGCGAATAGGGTTTTTCTCCTAATCTCAATTTAACCTGCATGTGAAACACTTTATGATTGATAGACGAGACTCAGGTAATATGAAAAATACGTTCAAAACTGGCACTAGTTTATCTCCTCTGTTTTCACCAACACAAATGGTAAAAAGTGCTCTGGCCCATAGACACATATATCTATCATCGATCAAAATTAGTTTCACATTCGTTCTCTACTCCATAAGCCGGACCCTTACTCTCACCATAAGATACTCGGCAGTATTATGCTGCTATTATACGCTGGTATTCTGTAAGCGTGGTCCTTCTCTTGTTGAGCTGACCCATTCGCGCTGCAACCATAATGCAATTGCAGCGTGGCTGTACCACGTAAAGAACATTGCGCATTCTTTAGAAAGCCCATGTCATTATTTATACTATACAGTATAGAACTAATTGACTGCCTAGTGATTGTAAGCGGTAGGAATCCTGGGTCGGACCAAAATCAGTTATTTGGTTTTCCTGCCAAGAATTTCTCAGTAGCAACCTGGAGTCAGCAAGTTGGCAGTGATTTACCTTCGTGCCCCGGAAAGAACGTTAATTCGTTGGTCCTGCGCCTAATATCTCTTTGGTCTTTTCCCATTGGACTATGAAGTGAGAAATTGAAACGGTGCTCCTGTGCTTGCGGATAAAAGTGCAAGAGTATACTTTCATCCTGTCCCTGCGCAGATGACTAGTCTCTGTTCAGACGTGCCGCCGTGGTCGAAGTTTAGTCCGGAGGGTATTATTATAAAACTTATGTCCAGTTGTGGCCTAAAATAATGATGTGATATGAAACTTAATAATTATAGTTAAACTACTTGTACCGTCATTAAAATTACTACTTAGTCAGTATTTGACTTTCTTATTTAGAAATGAATCTTTCTAAGGCTTTCATTTCAGAAGTGGCTGACTTACTTAAATTCTCAGCGATTATGTTGTACTCCTCGTTAATTTCTAATTAGTGCTTTTGTCACTTAAAATACTTTGCGGTTTCCGTCAATTCGAGGCCGTATCTTATTTGCATAGGCTTAGTTTAAATAAAGGGGAAATGACTTTCAAATTGTAATATATATTTTCATTTAAACAAAGTTTTGTAATAATTTCAATATGATATTAGTCTAAAGAAGCGGGTTGCTTTGAAATAGTAAGAAGGTAATATATATCGATGTCGACGAATTTATGTATATATATATATATATTTTTTTTTCATGTAAGAAAAGTGCTGGTGGGTTGTCCCGTCACGATTATCAGAATGATGTTTTCCGAAGGGTTCTTGAGTGTGTAAATGTTCTCTCAGTTTTAGAGCCTTGCAGATTATTTAGAGACGATGGCCGGTGACGAGACGGTATAATTTTGGTTCATGATATGGTTTGGTAGGACACCTCTCATATCAGAAGTCTCATCTCAGAAGCGGCATCAGAGGCGGCTGAACTAAGTAAGTGGCGCAAATATGAGTCTCTGACTGATGACTACATATTTGTGCCATTTGCTGTCGAGACTATCAGCCTGTGGGTGATGTTCCTAAAGGAACTGTAAATCATGGCTTTTATTAACTATAAGCTGCTAATTTTATTAATTATAGGATCCCAAGCAGATGGTAGCATCCAGCAATCTTCTCTATTGAAATTAGGATGTTTTATGATTTCAGTAGTCTCGCGAATCATCCTTGGAAGGAATCGGTGTTTTGTGGTCTATCAAATCTGATATATCGGCGGGCCAACACGAATATAAAATAAGTTGATATACGCGATTAAATCTTTAAAAACTAGTTTTATTCAATTTTAAACTTTTTAATTTGAAGCGAAGACAGCGACTCGTTGATTCTGCGCGAAAAATTCACAATGACATGTGGCGTATAGCGTTGCCAGTGGGAGCTGATTTAGGTTGGAATACCAGTGTATTCCAACCTAAATCAGATCCCACTGGCAGTAATCTTATTTTTCCGTAGACTTTTAAAATTCGTATGATTCGGTCCGTCAATTCATGACTACATAGTGTACAAACACAGAGGAGGCATCAATGTATATAATGGAGGACTAGTCACTTTTTTACACGATATCGTGATTTCATTTCGTGGGTCCATTTTTTTATCTAACAGGAACAATAATTACAAATTATATATCTATGTAATAATTTTCAAGTCATATTTGTTTTAATAAATGTAATCAAAATAGTAAATTCCTATTTTTACCAAAAGTAAACTTTGAATCAATCTCTGGAGATGATAGAAACTTTTGTATTTTGGTCCGATTCACAAAAAATTCGTTGTGTATTAATCCTACCTGCTTTGTCATACTTTATATATCTAAAATACTCTTTCTATGACTTTTCGACCTTTTAAAAACCTTTTCTTCAATCAAACTCCCTACATAAAACGACAACGAAAACATTTTTAGTTTTACCATATGCTTTTCAAAAATCTGAAAAATAATATACGACTTAGGTACCTAAATCTTGAAAAGAAATAAACTAGTTAGAATGTCTAGAAGTAGGTGAAATACATTAGATACAGACGTCGTGACGTCAGGATGACTGACCACTTTCTTTGTTATCTTGCTCCATATTTAACAAAGTATCAATTATTCAACAATAGACCAAATAGTACCAATTAGGTATTAAAGCTCCATATTGCTCAAATATCAAATTTCTTCTGTTCCAGATGTTCTGATGCTCACGATACTATTAGTTACAATATGAATTGCCACCAAATCGTTCAGAAGTTACACAATCAATAACAGATGCACGAATATAATATACATTTATAACAACTCGCTAATTTCTTCTTGTTTGAAAAATAAAGTCAGTATCATTAAAGGCTTCGTAACATTTCATCTCAGTCTTCAGGGGAAACACCCTATTGGTAGCCTGTACACCACATATATGTATATAGGTAGGTTGTTTAGTATGCATGTCTCTCCATTATATTAAAAAAATTATAAAATTATTTGTTCCCAATTACTCACTAAATATCAGTATTAGTTTAAGAAGCAATAATTATAGAAAGGTATAAAAATATTCCTGCGAGGAATGATAACTATGTATATAATTTATAGACAAATTATATATTAGTTCGTATAAACAACATTAAACAACAATAGATATGGAATAAAACATCTTAAGTTAAAATGTTGCACTAGATAAATTTCAAAATACATGAAGTTTTTTTTACTGGCGTACATTTTCTCTCCAGAAGACTTTACTGAGAAATGAAATAAATTGATTCCTTAATGCGATTCTGAGAACGTTGTTTCAAACCTCGTTATGACATTTACATTCACTTCATCGCCGCCAAGAAAACTTGTACAGCATCTTTCGTGTATTGATTATTTTGATTTGAAACAGAAAAAGCCATTTATTTTAATTAATAACATAAAAACTTAATATAAGGCTTAAAAGCTCCCTTTCATATTAAAATCTAAATTGACTGAAAAGTGGAGCTTCATGTTAACGAAGTTAAATAAATGTACGTAGAGTTATTCAGCAAAGCTAATATTTTGTTTGGAATAACACAACTTTTATCAATTTACACATTTTTATATATTTTTATTTACAGTTAAAGTCATGAGGAGTCATCTACAGAATTCTCAGCAACGATCAACTGCTAAGGTTAACGATTGTTTTGTAAAACGTATTTTGGGTGGTTTTAAAAAAACGTATTTTTAAACTAAAAAAGGTGAGGACGAGCATTTTTAAATATTTTATTTTTATATGTACACAGTATAAAAAATGAAATGAATAACGTAAATTATAGTGAACTTATTCATTCGTTCGTTCTTTATCAGCCCGTAACTCAACACTTGTCAACAATGAACATGAGTCTCTCAAATTGTAGGAAGGATTTGCCATAATTGGCACGCTTGGCGAGCTAGCATTCAAGGAACCACAAATCTTTGACGCTGCTCATCTGCACAAGTCTATGTAATTTCACCTTTCATTTAATATGACATGACGTTTGTTGCCCGCTCACGAGGTATTTCTGGCGTTTTCCAATAGTCGCTTCTTAGGATACCAAGGACAAAATGGGGCAACCGATTCAATTGCTGCAATCCACCAAAGACATAAAACCTCAATAAAATTTTTCCTTGAGACAAAAGCTTAATAAAATAAAAATAAATTGTGTCGTAAGAGGGGACTATATATTCTATTTTATAACTCATTATAGAATAGAATAGATTTAAATACGCTGTAAGGATTCTTGTGACACCTGTTACCAAAGAGATTTAAATATATAGGTATACTACTACTTAAATGTCTTTGCCTGTTACTGTTATTGCAATTTATATACTCTATTTTTGATCCATATTTCTTGTTTACCAATAACAAAATAGAGCAATGTTAATCAAACAAAAAAAATCATTGTTATTATAAATATATTTTGTACGTATTTATTTTAATGTGGTTATAAATCTAAAGTCTAATGTCTTAAAAGGCGACTATGGGAAATGCCCGAATGATCTCATGGCTCCTGATAGATTGGTGGTCTCTTGTTATAGATACCAGATATAAAATATTCAAACCGACGACGAGGAATAGCGTCAAAGTTGAGAGGCGTCTTTTACTGCTTTGTCAATCTGCCTGCTAAGGCAAATCCTAGATTAAACGGAAAAGATTACAGTGGTGATTTACGGGCTGTTGAAAAATAATGCAGTTCCAATCAGCTTAAAATTACTAAATTTTTTAAAAATATTTTTATAAAATTTATACAAAACACTTTTGGGTTCGTAATGTTTATGTTAAGGAGAAATTGTGGAAGTAATTTAATTAAAATTAAAATTTAATTAATATAGTAATTCATAAAAATATTGCACTAGAAATATAACATACATTTCTTGGGTTACCATGATGTAAAACACCTTCAATAAATATTAAGCCTCAAGATTTTCTAATATCGAAAAAATTACATAGCTTTTCCATATACGACATATTATCTTTTGTCGGACTTTTAGAATAATGGAACAAAAAGTAAAGTTAAAGGGCTTTTCTCAGAGTGGCAGTAGTGGTTATATACGCCCGACGGCTGTGCACAGGCCTCTTATATCTAAGGGGAGACTAAGAGGGTTATAAAGCAATTGTCCGCTACACTGCACCAGTGCGTGTTGGCGGATTTCACATTTTTTAACTTATTATAAGCCGGTGCTTGACCACAATCCCACCTGGTGGTAAGTGGTGATGTAACCTAGATGGTAAATCGTCTTAGCGTAAAAAGCCTATTCACTTGCTTTGAAATATTTTATTCTCAGACATGCAGTTTTCCTCTCGGTATATTCCTAGACCGACGAGCACGTGGTAATCAGCACTTAAAATTGCAATTAGCAATTTCATTGGTGCCGGCGGGATCGAACCCAGGCTGCTCGTGTACTGAGAAATTTACGATGATCGCTTAACCATTGAGCTACCACAACTCTTAAAAGACGAAATGGAGTGATGGTTAATGCCAGAAGTATGACCTATGACCAGTGACGGGAGTAGCGTCGAAGGTGCGAGACGTGGCGATTAAGGCAAATGCTCTCAATGGGAAATAGCTTAGTTAAATACATTAAATTTATTAAACGACTGATCGATAAAAATAAATTTTAGTAGTAAAAGTAAAATCACTTCATAAAACTAAAAGGAATAAAATAATTTTTCTTTTTTTAAAAACGTTACCTCCACACTAGGATTTTCTCCTGTTTACATACATAAATTTCACAAGGACAAACATCTAGACCCGGAACAATTATTTGTAGGCCATACAAATACTTGTTCCGTGCGGATTGAACTAGCAGCCCTTAGCGCAGCAACTCATTGCTGCCACTGCGCCACGGAGCCGTCGATTTTCGCATATTAGCTTCAGAAGTCGGAGCTTTATACACTTTTTTTTGCAATTATGATCACAAAATATGTTGTGAATGTGTTTTCCCAACATATTTTTTATAAAATTAATGTATTTAACTAAGCTAACATTAGATGGTTGGAAAACACATTTATATGTATATAAATTTACAATTCATCTATTATGAATACTACTACAAGTCATTAGTAACTGATGGAGTTAAGTTATAAAAGTATAAAGTTTCGTAGATAATACTCATTTATTGTGTACCTATTAGTTCTTTAAAGTCGGCTTTTACTTTTTATTAAAAGTAAAATTTTGAGAATTTTGAGTGGATCAAGGAATATCAAAAGCTCAAATGTCGTCTAAATATAAGTTACCTTAAAGACTTCATACTTTTCCCACATAGAATTTTTCTTCAAATTCATGGGATCACCTTTAAAGTATTACTTTTTAATAAGAAAAAGAATTATTAAAATCAGCCCAAGATTAACGAAGATATCAAGTAATATACATAAAAATAGAACACACTAGAATTGAGATCCTTCATCTGTTTTGAAGTTGGCTGCAAATGTACTCTGTGCGATAAATTGGCTCTTTAAATTCTTCCTATTTTACCACGTATTTATTAACTCGCTTTCTTGTTTGTTTGTCTGTTTGTTCGTGTGTTCGGTACAAATTTTGCAATCGATGAGCTAGAGTCTTGAAATTTAAACCATAGGTTAGAATTAGATGATATTGCAATAATAACACGCTTACTTGTTTACGTTACTTTTGTAAACTGAATGCTTCTTTGGTCTAGTGGTCATAATCGCAACTGCTTATTTTAAAGTCCCGGAATGAATACCGGTAGGACAAATTATTGGGGCTTTCTGTCAATAAATTGTCAGTAGCAGTCCAAAGTAAGAAAATTGGTGCTTCAACCCCGTGTCTCGAATGCACGTAAAGCGCGTTGGTTATGTGCTTAAACGCTCTTCGGTCGTGTTGGTTGCCTTCCAATTGAGGAATAGTACAATGCTTACGCAAATACTGTTGTACTATTATTCTGCCATGCACATAATCAAGGCTAGTCTCCTTTGTGACTAGGCACCGTGACCAGTTCGGTCTGGTAGATATTACAATATTTTTATAACGGATAAATGATGAGGACGCTCGTTAATACGTTGTTTTTATTTATTTTAGAGTAGGATTAGCAACCCAAACTGTAATGTTAAATAAGTAGAACACCATTGTGGCTCTGTTTCTTTGTTTGCTTTGAGTGAAATTAATGATCATGAATATATACGTGCTACGGCTATGGTCATTCCATTCATCATTCCTATACAGATATTTTTGACTAAGAAATGACTCGACGATTAAACTATTTGTTCGTTTTCTTTATTTTCCTGATATATTACAGCAAAATGATATTCGGAGGTGATAATGAAACGGTCCATTACAAGACGGTGATTCCCTTAAGCGTTTTGAATAAATCACGGGAGACATTATTTTGCTAATCGTCTTATTTTGTCTTTCTTTTCTAGATTATATTATACTAGACTATATACTTTAACCTCTCATATAATAGCATATTGAGCACGCGGTGACTCGCGCACATACGCACGTCCTATTTTAGATTGTGTATGATAATTTAAAAAAGGACATTAGTATGAGTGTGAATTATAAAAAAACGCTCTTGTGAATGTGCAAATTGCATGTGTGACCGCTACGCCTAACGTCCTACACCCAGTCTTTAGGGTACGGCCTCAGTGCTAGCTGTATTTGTGCGTGCTTGCGTCTCAAATATTTACAAGTGTCAAAGTGCGAGACGTCTGGTATATGTAAATGTACTCTGTGACTGCGATCGTTAAGCCGCCCGCCCAGCATGACGAGTAAGGAAATCCTTCCCTCAACGGGAGAGCACTATATCCAGGTGTGGCGTATGCATAATTTTTAATTTTGAGGCTTGTAATTAGCAGTTCATCGTGTAATGGCGGTGTAAAAATGTTGATAATATCCTCCAGACCGAATTTCGGTCACGGCGACCAGTCTCAACGGAGACTAGCCATCTACCCCATTTATTGTGAACCTTTATGATGATGACCGATTATGATGATTATTTTTATTAAATTATACTTAGTGGGTAGTTTCATAATATATATTTGGAAAAAAATGCATCTCTAATGGTAGCAAATTAGGCAAAGTTTTAATCTAACTAATTAGATGACATTGAGATATTCTTAGTGCATCCAAAAGGTAAACACTTTAAATAAAAAGAAGCCGCCTTCAAAGAACTAAAAATAATAAAATAATTTCACATTTTGAAGTCGGAGCTAAAAGGTACGTATTAGAAAAATTATTAAATAATACTTCATAGAAAAATAAAATAATTTTTGTCGAAAAAGTTTGTGCGCGAGCTAATAGCACACCAAAGTTTCATCGTAAATAGATGAATGGTATAGACAGCGTAAAAACCGAACAAATAAGTAAAACTTTTATTTTTTTCTCAGAAGTCTTCGCGGGAGCTTACACTACTTACATCTTGCCTCCCGAAGGTTTATCGTAATCGGATGAATTGTATAGGAAAGGCAATCAATCATTTTATCTTTATATATAGAATATGACTCATCTCTCAACGCAAAATCCAAACCGCTAGAGGTAGAAATCTGAGATTTGAACAGGATTATGGAAAATTCAACCCCTAAGAGGTGAAATAAGATGTGAAAGTATGTATGAAACTTTTATTTTTCAGGGCAATTGACTCGAAACTTACTAAAAGTACTATGTAAATAAAATTAATAAGTTTTTGATTTCATGAATTTTCAAAATGGACGGAGGGTGTAGACACTTTTCAAATTTGAATAGATAAAAATAATTAATGGTTATTTTTAAATTTAAAAGCTGGTGCAAATACTCTTGAATAAAAATAATACTAAATAAATTTTGGGTAAAGTTTATATGAAAAATATAGCATTAAGACGTACAGTCCGTACGGATAAAGAATGGAATTAGAAATGGTGGCCATCGAGACCGTACCGTCAACACACAGTACCAATAGCGAAAATCCGCTAATAACGGTATATCGTTATAAAGTTATATTATATGGTTAATTGGAAAATTTATTTTGATAGGAAAATATTCGAAAAAATTGTATACGCAAGTAGGTACGTTAATTTTAAAATAACATTTATAACTAGCAACCGCTCTGACTTCACCTGGGTGGTATCTATTAATGTGGCATTATTTAGGCTTAAGATTATAGACCATTTATTTTATCTTATCAATATTTCTATTTTAATAAAGTCTCTAAATTTTTAGGATAAAATTTAGTCTAGATCCTCCTGGTATTACTCTCTATTTTGAAATACAGAGTAATACCAGGATATTTTAAAGTTTTCTTAAAATCGGTTCAGCGTTTAAACGTACGAAAAACGCATATCGCAACGTAATTTTTACAGTCTTTACCGGCGGTTGTGAGTATAGACAGCGACAGTGTGCAAGTGAGAGTTGAATACAGGCGACGTCATTTTCAATCCCATTCTTTAACCGCACGGGTAGTACAGAACAAACTTCTGGGTGTAGAAGCGTAAATTGGGACAATAGATTCCTTTTATTCCGCAGGGATCCACTAATAAAGGATTTTGCAAAATGCAAACCCTAAGAGGGTAATGGGTTTATTTTACGGTGCAATTGACTCGAAACTTACTAAAGGTACTATGTAAATAAAATTATAAGTTTTTGATTTTGCGAATTTTCAAAATGGACGGAGGGAGCAGACACTTTTCAAATTTGAATAGATAAAAAATAATTAATGGTTATTTTTAAATTTAAAAGCTGGTAAATACTCTTCAATAAAAATAATAAAATATAAATTTTTAGGTGCAAAGTTTATATAAAAAATATAGCATTAAGACGTACAGTCCGTACGGATAAAGAATGGAATTAGAAATGGCGGCCATCGAGACCGTACCGTCAACATACACAGTACCAATATCGAAAATCCACTAATAACGGTATATCGTTATAAAGTAATATTATACGGTTAATTGGAAAGTTTATTTTGATAGGAAAATATTCGAAAAGAATTGTATACGCAAGTAGGTACGTAAATTTTAAAATAACATTTATAACTAGCGACCCGCTCTGGCTTCACGTGGGTGGGATCTATTAATGTGGCATTATTTAGACTTAAGATAAACATTATAGACCATTTATTTTATGTTATAAATATTTCTATTTTAATAAAGTCTCTAAATTTTTCGGATAAAATTTAGTCTAGATCACTCCTGGTATTGCTCTCTATTTTGAAATACAGAGTAATATCAGGATATTTTTAAAGTTTTATTAAAATCGGTTCAGCCATTAAACGTACGAAATACGCATATCGCAACGTAATTTTTTGCAGTCTTTACCGGCGGTTGTGAGTATAGACAGCGACAGTGTGCAAGTGAGAGTTGAATACAGGCTACGTCATTTTCAATCCCATTCTTTAACCGCACGGGTAGTACAGACCAAACTTCTGGGTGTAGAAGCGTAAATTGGGACAATAGATTCCTTTTATTCCGCAGGGATCCTCTAATAAAGGATTTTGCAAAATTCAAACCCTAAGAGGGTAATGGGTTTATTTTACGGGGCATTTGGCTTGAAATTTACTAAAAATACTCCTTAAATAAAATGAATGAATACGCATTTTGGGATTTTCGTAGGGATTGGCCCCTGGGGAGGGGGCAGAGGGTGTTCATATTTTAATGGAGATAAAATAAATAATTCAATTTCAAAACTGGTGCAAATACTTTTGAATTAAAATAGGATATTTCCATTTTTGTTTTCTCAAAATCTTTTAAAACTTAGGATTGAATTTTGTATGAAAATATTGTATTTAGACGCATAGTCCAAATTCTGATTCTGATTGCTGAACTTAGGAGCGTGATATTGAGACAATTCCTTTATAACGTAGGCGTCCATTAAAAGGTTTTGGAAAATTTAAACCTAGAGAGTGAAATGTTACACTTTGCACGACACTTTTTATTTTACGAGGTGATTTCATATTTTTATGGTGAAAAATATTTAATGATTTTTGGAACTTGAAATAAGCATTTCTTAATTTTCCGAAAATCTAACCTCATAGTGAGGAGTACACGGGTACAAAGTTTGCATGGAAAAATTATTTTTAACTTGAAAGTTGGTGAGGTATTATTTTACAATTTTTCACATGGATTTTACAATTAGTTAATTAAATTTCATATCCTTTTCGATGGAATTTTCAAACCAATATCAAGTACATAATTATATAACTAATACATAATTAGGAGATATTTTCTTAATCGGAGCGTAAGGAAAATAAGTCAAATTTTTTTTCAAATTTATGTTGAGATGGGCAAATATATTTTCTAATAACATCTCAATAATAATAATAAAAATATGTGGTTGCCAACCCATCTGCCAAGAATAGAATAGAATAAAAGATAATAATTTTTTATTCAATATAGATTACATGTAATTCTTATTGAAAGTCATTTTTTTACTTTACCACTGGTTCGGAAAAACACTCTTATGTATAGTAGACACCAACACTTTCCCTAGTGTTGAGAGGATAGCTAGAGGTCTACATTATCCTTCTACTTTAGTTGATAATGTAACTGATTTGATGAAATTCGAGGTTTTTTACTACTTTTAACTCATTCTCACGCAGGCTAAATTATATAGATGTATACGTTTGTCTCTTTTTGGTGTCGCTTTTTCGTTTCATCCAGTTACAAATCACAACAATGCTAAAGAAGTTTTCACTTCAACAAGTTTATTATTTCATCACCAAAATAGGTGATTTGTTAGGTTACTTCAAAACTACGTATCGCTACTGGCAGTATTTCCAAACTTAATAGTAAAACAAAGTTTATGCCCTATAGAGCATTTCTTGCCGCCGGCGCTTTGTAAACTGAACACCCCTCGATTTGAGCGTTGTCAGTTTAATGACGTATATTATTACTAAATACAGAGGGAGTTGCGATACATAACTTTGGACGGTATAAAATGAAACAAAATCTTTACACAGAAATAGGAGTATATAAACATTGGGTGGTGCCAAACTATGGCTCCGAGTCGTCGTCCTTCAGTGCAGTCCCTGTAAGATAGCTCAAAGTCATTCAGCGAGGTTATGGACAGGACAGAACGGGATGAATTATTAAGGTATATCGACTGCAAAACTAAAAGGTCATGGGTTCGAATCCTCCATTCGATTACTAGCGTTAATAACTATTACCACACGCATTTTAAATTAAGTTGGAATGGTATATGGAAATTTTAGTAGTGTTAGTGACATTGCAATTTATTTAAAGTAACCGATACAATTCAGGCATTTATTCATTCATTCATTTTTACGGACTATCAAAATCTTCCGCTAAACATAGACCTCGTCGTATACTGTCTCATAAAAGGGATATTTGCCATACTTGCTACGATTGGCGATTTACGATTAGTTATGGGTTGGCGATAAGGATAAGTATTCTGAAATAGTAATGATCTAGCCATAAACGTCGTAATATGGACAACGTTACGGAAGAAAAGTTTTATAGAGGCAGCTTGAGCGGTCAGTTTACTCAGGATTGTATTTTAGAGCAGTTTTTGTTGCGAAGATCCATATCAAGTAGTTGACTTGTGATGCATTGATGATAATTATAATGATGAAATTTATTTAGAAAGCATATAATTTTAAGCTAGATACGTATCACTGTTTGCTATCTCAAATACCTTCGTTCAATAATAGCTGTAAAAAATGTCTACTACACGTTTTAAAACACAAAAAAAATAGCGTGGCATAGCATGGTAGTGACTTAGTGATTGGTTGCATCGCTTCCGGTCGCTAGTTCAATTCCCATAAAGAACAAGTATTTGTGTGGCTTACAAGTAAGTAATTGTTACAGGTTTGGGTATTTGATGTTTTGCAATTAATGTGTGTAAAAAACCTCCACGATTTAGGATAAAATCCTAGAGTGAAGGATACGCTTAAAAATATATATACTATCGGAAAGATCATCAGGAGACTGTTTAATGGTTGTAAATAAGAAGAAAATTTGAAAATTAATTTTATGGGTACCAAGTCACAATACATCATTTTTTAATATATTTTTAACTGTCCAGTCTACTAAGCTCTGGAACTCTCTACCTTTGCATATACGTGAATCACAAACTATTGTTATGTTTAAGCGACTACTTAAAGAGCATTACTTGTCTCAATCGTTCGGACACAGTTAGGATAAATTATATGATTATGTATTTGTTGTATTTATCAGCTTTATATTATTGTTTGAGGAAATTTGTAATTTATACGTCGGAAATTCAACAGCGGATCCCAATTTTGATCTCGGAAATAGATCAGGATAGCATTAATTGTTAAAGATAATAAAAGTGTGAGAGCGGATGTTCTACTTGCTCTCTTGCTTACGCAATTAATCATTATCAGTAATAAGAAAACTAATTCAGTATAGAATAATTACAGTTCGACCATACCGTAACACGTCCCCGCCACAATCACACACCAGTGTAACGTGAGGTACGTAATTACATGATAACACCAAAGTATGCAAACCAACAGCAACACTACTTATCTCAGTGTAACACAGGGCAGGCTCTCAGCAAACCATCCCCCTTGCCTGCACCGGAAGAATTACTAAAATGAACAGAACCACAACACCGTCTTAGTTATCAACACTGTATTAATAATAATCTTAGTACTCGTAGCATGACTTCACTCGTAGAATGACTAAAGCGGAATGTCTCGCGCACGATGCCTACAGTGAACTTTATACTGCACCAACAAGTGGGGGTTTCTCGATATACCCTCAATTCCACCTCGCTACCATCGATATGACGTTCCGCTAGAGTGACGCAACCTCTCGCTCACTCGATTCAACTGGTATTTTGTAGATGCTCCGACATATATATGTATTTTTAGGTAGATATGTAAGTTTGTTATATATATATATATATATGTGTGTATATATGTATGTATATGTGTATATTATGTTTATAGTTATTAAGTATTTTAATTATAGATGTATTAGTTATTTATTTGTTATTTTATTGCATTTATTGTCTATATATCGCATGTATTGATATTATATTTTATATATTTATATTGCACCACCTACCTAGTATTCTTTGTTTTATTCCTTTACACCTATGGTCGCCTGGAAGAGATCTCTATGTAGCGATAAGGCCGCCAAATTGTACATATAATCTGCTTTTTGTTGTGTCATTTGTATATTTGTTTGTGGTGTACAATAAAGTATTCATTCATTCATTCAAAATTTGTAATGTACTTAAAGAAAATTTGTTTACAGTAACTACAACCAAAGTAAGGTACCATTAAGATATGTAATGTAAGGCGGCCCACCAATAGATAGAGTGACGACCTGGTAAGAGATGCAGGTAGTCGATGACTGCAGGCGGCTCAGGACCGTGCTTTGTGGCATTTCTTGAAGGAGCCCAATGCTCAGCGGTGGATTTGCGATGGGTTGTAGTAATAATGATGATGATGATGTACTACAAACACATTGTCTTAATTAGAGGAAATAAAGATTAAAGAAGAACAAAAAATATTTTTGAATTGATTGAAAGCTATATTTAACAAAGTATCGACTCGTAACTTGTAAACTTTTAATTATTTATTTATTTCTTAAGGCAGGTTTGATAATTTTTATCAGCTTAAAAGTTTACTTACAAACGGTAAAACAATTTTCGAGGCAATAAAGAGTATATTTTTAAATTATGTAGCATTTGTATTTGTTTTTTTCAATTTCCTTATAATATAAAAGAACATTAAAATATTAATAGTGGTAAAAGTATAAATGAGTTTCAATAAGTGTTACTTGTAATCTATATTGAATAAAATTATTCAGCATTGCTGGTCATGGCTTTTTACTAGTGTGGGAAAAATTGTCCTCATCAGTATTTGGCAGATTTCTCGCACCTCCCAGTCAAAGGCCATACAGTATAACGCCGGAGTTAAACCACCATCTATGGATGGCCATGAGATATTTTTGGCCTTTCCTGTATCCACTTTTTACGACACCCAAGGGATGATGAATTTCTAATCTTTGAATGAAACCTTGTGTTCCCCGACGCTGTGTTGATCTGTGTATGAATTTGAACACAACGAAAGTTATTTTCAACGATCACGACACGCCAGATCCACTTACTGTCGAAGGTGAGATTCTTGAAGTTGTGAACGAATATTTTTACCTCGAGCATATATTTTGTACCAGGTAGAAATAACTTCTTCTCGAGAGTCTTGTAAGTGTTTATTGAGGAAGCTCCGTCAGGTTTTTTTTTGTTTTTCATCACTCATACCATAGCATATGAAGACGAAAGTCTTGACACTGACGACATGGCTACAAGAAGCACAAAGTCGCTGAGCGAGCATTGAAAATAGTGACGTTTAGTGTTTCAAATTTAATGTGGAATACCCCCTAACTATACAGCGGCGATCTGCGCAAGGTCAGACCATGCAAAGTGACGCGGCGTGGGAGAGGCCTTTTAGCAGTTGACTGCCGCAGGTGGATGATGATGATTAAGTGTTTGTTGAATGAGATTTAAGTAATGTAAAACTTACCAAAATAGCAGCCATATTATTATTTAGTATCGAAATAGTATAATTATGCAAATATAAAACAATGTAATTGCTTTTCAATCTGTGATATGAAATTCACATTCGTAAAACAACAGCCATTAATATTTGTTCGAAATATTCACCACCGTAGTAATGACGATCTGGAATTTAATAATAATAAATTTTTATTTCGGATAAAAAATGAGGTCCATATCAAAGAAGTTAGAAAAATTACAAAATATTAATAATAATACAGCTAGGTGGACGGAGGAGGTAAAATGACACGCACGCACGCACGCACACACGCACACACACACACACACACACACACACACACACACACACACACACACACACACACACACACACACACACACACACACGCACGCACGCACACGCACGCACGCACGCACGCACGCACGCACGCACGCACGCACGCACGCCCGCACGCACGCACGCACGCACGCACGCACGCACGCCGCACGCACGCACGCACGCACGCACGCACGCACGCACGCACGCACGCACGCACGCACGCACGCACGCACGCACGCACGCACGCACGCACGCACGCACGCACGCACGCACGCACGCACGCACGCACGCACGCACGCACGCACGCACGCACGCACGCACGCACGCACTCACGCACGCACGCACGCACGCACGCACGCACGCACGCACGCACGCACGCACGCACGCACGCACGCACGCACGCACGCACGCACGCACGCACGCACGCACGCACGCACGCACGCGCGCACGCGCGCACGCGCGCACACGCACACGCACACGCACACGCACACGCACACGCACACGCACACGCACACGCACACGCACACGCACACTCACACTCACACCATTTATATATTATTAGACCAACAACAACGTGTGCCTGGTTCCATTGAGCACGTTATCTGGACGGACGAGTCGACATTTACCAGAAACGGCATGTGGAACCGAAGAAATACACACGTGTATTCAGAGGTTAACCGTACGCTGTTCGACAAACCGGGCACCAAACCCGATGGTCGGTTAACGTATGGGCAGGTTTATTTAAGGATCGCATACTGGGACCAGTGTTTCTGCCACAGCGACTTAACGGACAGGGATACCTAAACTTTATAAATGAACAGTTGGTTGACATTTTAGACGACCTATCGTTGGATGAATATCGCCGTACATGGTTCCAGCATGATTCCACATGTCGTGAGGTTCGTCCGTGAGCGCCTTACCGAATTATTTGATGATCGCTGGATTGGCAGACTAGGACCACGCTGGCCACCCGCTCACCAGATCTGACCCCGTTAGACTTCTTTCGTGGGGTATGAAAAGAAAGGATTTTAATCGTGAGTGTGATAGTGCTGACGAAATGCGCCAAAGGATCGTGGATGTTTTCGACAAACTACGTGCGGACTGTGTCGAAGACCACACGATAATGCCCCACCTACATGAGGAGACGCAACACCGAGCCCACATCTGCCTCGAAATGAATGGAGCACAATTTGAGCCGCATCTCATAAGACCACGGAGGATTTAGAGCGGTAAGCTGTTTCATACCTATTTTTTTAAATAACTTGGTACTGAACTGATCTGAATAGGTACATAACTGAATACATCAGAATAATAAACATACCTTACACGATGAATAAAACGCATAACTCTAACCTTGTTAACTTTTCATTTAAGTATTTTTTCATTAGCGGGGAATCGAACCAGTTATTTAGTTTATTTAACCTGTGAATTTGAATTAAAGTGGCTACGTGGAGACAAGCACAGTGGCAAATTAGTAGGTTAAGTAGATAAGTTAGGTATTTAAACAAGTATTGTAAATTATTATGTATTGTGGTACCATCGTTGTTACGGGCCGCGAATTCGGCGTTCGCGCGTACATTGACCCCTAGTCAGCTGATTGTAATTCAGTAATTCCACTGCTGCTTTTTGTTTAAGTATTTTCATGTTTTATTTTAATGAAATTAACGTTTTATTTAACACGATGATTTATACTAACACGATGGAGCGTGAATAAAGCTAATAAAACGTTGTGAAAAGATGAATTTTTTTCATCAGGATCGATTTTATATTTCACCCATCATCTAAGATATAGTTAGTACTGTCTGTCGTCTGTCTTTCGGGAGCGTTTCAAAAATACCCTGTATAAAATGTTATGAAATACAATGTATTAACTGATAAATAATACAAATTATTCAAAATTCGAGGTAGTATTCACAGATATTCTATGGTTGACCTTGCATTACAGTACGTATGGCTGAGTGCTGAGCGCTCACCGCCCTCTATTGCAAAAACGGTTGAGCGCACGAAAAAATGTTTCAAATAAAATTTTTCGGTAATTTTATGCTCCAATGATGTTAAAATCTATTTTTACAATAGATTTTAACATCATTGGAGCAATAGAAACGGAGATAATCATGAAATTTTGTTTTTTTTTTACCATTGACCTTGAATAACTTACGACGCAGACAAGAAATTTTATGAGACTTTTGATACAACTTTTAGAACGCCAAAATGAAGTTATATACGAAAATTAAGCTTATTATCTCTCATTCCGAGGTTGATCGCTAATTTGACTGAACTATAAACATACATTAGTAAACATATGAGTTGGATATAGAACTTACTCCTCTATTGAATTCAGATATCAAACTGAAGAATAAGTCATTTTTCAGTTTTAAATGTTACCATATGTTACATATATTATGTTAGTTTATATGAGCTACGACGGCTGACACGGTTTATAGAGTCCGACGCTACTGTTTTTAAAAGAATGGCTTCGTCTACGTGCGTACGATATTGGCTTTTCGTCGTGCAAATCTCGAAAAATGATGATTAGTACTTATACTTTCCAAACTAATTTATTTCGCCGCTTAATTTAATAATGAATACATGATCAAGTTTTCTTTAAGATTGATTCTTTAGTTTTATTAAAAAAAAAATCTTTTTATGAGGTGTCAAATGTGAAGTTAGTCGAATTGGAATTATCGCACAGATATCTATTTAAAAAAAATTATTATTAAGAAAATACGGAGAAATATTTCAAAATTCCCGTTGTTGTTTTGTTATAATAATATGGAAGTTTTAATACTTAATCTTAGCTGAATACGAAATGCTAAAATGTCGATAATCACAGCAATTCAACCAGGTGCTTCGAAAGCAATTCAGAATTTAATGAAAGGGATAAAGAAGCGTGCTTTATTCCTTTGAGAGATGGCATTTACGTTTGGGCCATTCAACAAAACTGCAATTTGGCTCGGAGCCAAGTAGTTTCCCGAAAATATGTTTTTTTTTTCTTGGTAGCCTTTTCAAAAATGAAAATTCGTCTCACAAGTAAATATTTGTGAATAATTTAAAACTAAATTTAAATTATGGTTTAATTGAAATGAGTTAATTGACGAAGCCAGAACAGACCAAAATATTGTTTTGTTTTTTTTTTTTATAGAAGAGGGGGCAAACGAGCATGTGGCTCACCTTATGGTAAGTGATTACCACCGTCCATTAACAACTACAACACCAGGGGAATTGCAGATGCGTTGCCAGCCTTTTAGCAAGGAGTAAGCTCTTTTCTTGAAGGTCCGGAAGGATTGTCTGGAAAAATCGCCGTTGGTAAACGATTCCACAGAGGGGTCGTACGAAAAGAAAACTCCTAGTAAAACGCACAGTGTTGGATCACCAAGCATCCAGATGGTGTGGATGGTATCTTGAGTTTTGTCGCGATGTGCGTTCGTGAAATTTGGTGGCTGGAATTAATCCGAACGATTCCTCAGAGCACTCCCCATGGTAGATCCGTAAGAAAATGCAAAGGGATACAACATATCTTCGCAGCGCCAGTGAATCGAGCCGATTGAATCTTAGAAACTTTGAATTTTAGGAACACTATATTATAATAACTCATAATGGCGCCCAAGTTATTTCGTTTTATTACAGGCACCGGCTGCCTCAAATCCTATCTAACCGTATCGTGTTCCCTTTAGATTATAGCAGCCATATTTTGCTTCATGTTTATTAATAATTCCATTCTGAAGCTTTTCTTTTATTATGTTCATAACAAATTCTTATAAATTTAATTATTTTAACTCCAAGTTAGTACATTTATATTTAATATGATTAACATTTATGCTAATCAAGGTACATAATAAATCCATGTATACAGGATTTTAGGAGTCAGATTGTGGAACTATATAGGTCGGCTGTAGAGTACACACACACACACACACACACACACACACACACACACACACACACACATATATATATATATATATATATATATATATATATATATATATATATATATATATATATACAAATCTTCAGTTATTAGGAACATTTTTTGATTCAGTAGAGAGACGTGCCAAGGCGCTTACTGGTGACCTTAATTTGATATTTACCAATTTCCCTCCACTTCTTTAGAATTTTTTTTTATAAAAAAATAATATTTCTTATGTTTCTATATATACTCCAATAAAGAATCTTTGATTATCTATAATATCTGTAGTCTAAATGTTTTGGCAAATATCCATTTTATGCATACATCCAAGATATAAATTTATTATTACCTGTATTTGGTGGCAGTGGATGCCTTCCCTGCCAAAAACACAATTATAATACGCGTAGTGCATGCTGTGCCCTAATTACGCACGTACAAATGCAGGCACACATATAATATTTATTTGCGATAGGACCACTGCAAAATGGGACTATTAAAAGTGTAGTTAACCCTTTAGAAAACCCTTTTTACTGGAAACGAGGCATTCCATCTTAGTCCTCACGGGTGACAACGCATCTGCATTTTGATTCGTAATCGAGGATAGATGTAGATGTCTATGAGCTACAGCAACCACTTACCATCAGGTGGACTGTGTACTCGTTTTTCACCCTTATCCTATAAAAAAATATTCTGGCTAGCGAATCCATATAAAATATTCTATATCTGTATAAGTTGCATCAGATTTTCGTCCTACGAAAACTTCGATAAAACATCATGAGGAAACCTGCATGTATGAGACATAAAATATTTCGAATACATGATGTTCACCAACCGGAGCAATCGTTACCGTTACTGTTACAGCTTATTAAAGGACACTGCTGAACCTTATTTGCCATAGTTGCCACGCTTGGCAAGCGGGTTGGCAGGCGCAGTTTTATTTTTATTTTTGTACGTTATTAGGAAGACGCTCCTACCCATATCCCGATTTGTTTCCCTCTGTCATCTCTTACGACACCCACGGGATGATATGGGGTAGTGGATATTCTACCACCGTCACTACATGGTTTGTATTACCAGAGCAACGCGGGGCACTAATTGCTTCACAACCTACATACGTATATAGTTTGTAGCTTTTACTATAACTAAAATATATTTAAGATAAACTGGTTATACTACCATTTATCGAAAGCCATTGATTTTCGATACTCACCGGACAAAACGGTAGCTAGATCTTTATTCTTTACGCGTGGTAGAGCCATGTTGCAGCTATATTAATTGTATAGTTGTAGCACGAATGGGTCGGCTCGACCGGGGAAGGACCACACTCTCACAGAATATCAGCGTAAAATAGCAGCTTCAAGCTGTTGTGTTTCGTATGGTGAGTGTAGAGAACCGGAGACCCCTTTTACTGGTAACGAGGCATTCCATCTTAGTCCTCACGGGTTACAACGCATCTGCATTTTTATTCGTAGTCGAGGATAGATTTAGATGTCTATGGGCCACAGCAACTACTTACCGTCAGTTGGACTGTGTGCTCGTTTGTCACCCTTATTCTATGAAAAAAAACACATTTATCATTCCCGATAGTCGAGCGACGACATAATGTAACATATTTAGTTGTAATAATAATTTACTTCTTACAAATAAACATGAAACTGTGATTTGAAAAAACTACTATGGCGTCTTCATAAAAGCATAACCCTTTATGATAAAGTTTTGACTGGACTTTGTAAGAAATTTATTTAATATTATATAATAAAATACAAAGAGAGCTTTACGAAACTTCTAATAGGACCGTTCACGTACGACATTTTATTAATAAAATGTTACTGGAAACGGTTCAACTACGAAAGGTATTTGCAAATAAAATCGGATGTTAAGAGAAAGTTACGTATGAAAATTAAAGAAAACTAGATAGAATACTGCCTTCACAATGTGTCTGTTGTTTTCCCTTGGTCTTGTATGCGTTTGTAACCCAAGGGTTAACCACCAGATTGATTCGTGAGGGAAAATAATAATATCAGACTATTATATAAGTACAGTTATTATTGTGTTTTTAACGAACAAAATTAAATGATAACCAACATAATATTATTCGAAAATAATTTTGATGGATTCTTTTTAATTTTCTTTTCTTTATTTTCCGTGTTTAATCTGAAGATAATTATAATTTTTTGTTGGTTGGCTCGACGAGGAAAGGACCATGCTCTCACTGAATACCTGCATTATATAGAAGCTTAATGCTGCTTTGTTTCGTCTGGTGAGTGTAGACACCCTTTTTACTGGAAATAAGGTATTTCACCTTAGTCCTCATGGATGACAACGCATCTGCATTTTGATTCTTAATCGAGGATAAATGTAAATGTCTATGGGCCACAGCATCCACTTATTCTTTAATACTTTTGCCAGCCTTATTTTATAAATAAGGACACTTATATTCAGAAGAGATGTCAATAAAGATTGCATTAGAGTAAGGGATAAGAGCGTACCGTCCGCTTCGCTACTTTCATTGGTCAAATAAAAATTGCTGGAAAATGCATCAGAATTGAGAATAAGAGGGGCACTGCGCCAGTTAAGTTTACCAAAATAATTATAATAAATTATTCTAATTGCGTATTACATATTATTGTCTTTCACTAATTGCACTAATTTTTGTAGGAAAACATTACATACAAAATAATTATTTGCCATGAACTGCAAGTATAATTAATTCTAATTAAAAGAAACGGCTACCCACTGAAACGAAACAAAGAGTTTGAAGCAAATTGTTCTTTCACGTTGTTTGGTCACTTCAATTCACAGTTTATACTATCTCATTCGTTCTCGCCGCAAAACACCGTAATTAATTTCATCATCATCATCATCATTAAAGCCTAACATAGGCTTCCCTAAAGGAATGCCACAAAGCATGGTCCTGAGCCACCTGCATCCATCGACTTCCTGCATGTCTTACCATGTGGTCACTCCATCTAATGGGAGGTCGCCCTACACTTCGCCTACCGGTACGAGGCTGCCACTCGAGAACCTTTTTTCCCCATCGGTTGTCGGTTCTTCGAGCTATATGCTATATGGCCGGCACATTGCTACTTCAGCTTACTAATCCATAGGGCTATTTCGGTCACTCTGGTTCTACTGCGGATATACTCATTTCTAAGTTTATCAGGCAGAGAAACTCCAAGCATAGACCTCTCCAGTGAAGGACCACGTCTCAGATCCATAAGTCATCACTGGCAACACGCACTGGTTGTGCTATCTCGTTTTCAGGTTTTGAGGTATACCTGACGAGATGTGTCGTAATTTCCCGAATGCTGCACAGCCGAGTTGAATCCGTCGATTGACCTCTCGGTCGAAGTAGGACTTACCTAGTCGGACTATTTGTCTCAGATAAACATACTCGTTAACAGCATGTCCCAACAACTACCGGCATAGGTGATGTGACATGGACATTATACATGATCTTTGTTTTGTCCATATTTATCTTGAGACCTATCCGTCAGGAGACACTATTGAGGTCATTGAACATAGTGTTTAGGTCCTCCATCGATCATTCTGCCCTAAGGACTATATCGACGGTGAATCGAAGGTGAGTGATGCACTCGCCATTGATGTTAATACCGTATCCTTTACAGTCCAGTAGCTTGAAAACGTCTTCCAATGCAGCGGTGAAGAGTTTCGGGGATATAACGTCACCCTGTCTTACACCTCTCTGCAGTTGGATAGGTTTCGTAGTCTGGTTCTGTACTTGGATAGCAATCGTAGCTCTACTGTACAAACACTTTAGCACTTCGATATATCGACATTCAACTTGGCACCGCTGAAGAGACTGCAGCAACCCTGAAGAGACAGCAGCACCGCCCAAATTTCGACAGAATCAAAGGCTTTATCATAGCCCAGATAAGCAAGTCAAAGTGGTAGACTGTACTTTTCGGTCTTCTGTACAATTTGCCGAAGGGTAAGTATCTATGGTACCAAAAACTTTTCGGAAACTGGCTTGTTCGGGAGGCTGGAGGTCATCGAGTCTGCATGCGAGACGATTCATAATGACTCTCAAAATCAGCACGTAGACGTGTCTCAGAAGAGAAATCGGTCTGTAGTTCTTCAAGAGAGCGTTGTCGCCTTTCTTGAAGAGCAAGATCACTGCACTTCCACTCCACGCCTACGGGGTAGTCCCACCATGGAGGACGGAATTAAAGAGCTTCTGAAGGACTTCAAGTACCGGTTTTCCACCCGTTTTCTGAAGCTCCGCTGTATTTGCATCCTCGCCTGGGGCCTTGCCGTTTTTAAGGTGATGGAGAGCAATTCTAATCTCGCTCAGACTGACGTCTGGGATATCTTCGGAATAGTGTCGGATAAGACTTGCTCTTCGATCGTTACTCACTCTTGCGTGTGGCTCCACCGATGACGTGTACAGCTGCCCATAGAACCTCTCAATCTCACTCATAACCTCAGTTGTCGCGGAGACGATACTAGCACACTCGGTCTTCAGTTTTGACAGTTGGCTCTTTCTGGCAGATAGATCTCTGGCAAACACTTTGGAGCCTTGGTTCCACTCGATCGCTTCTTCAATACGAGCTGTATTGAAGTTGCATACGTCCCGCCGCATGCATTTGGAGATCTGTTCAGTTGCCTGTATGCTGTAGAATCTACAAAGACTGCAGCCTCATTTCCCATCTAACAGCCATGAGATTAGTGTGTGACCGGATAGTTTTTTATCTTTCTGCGGCGGGTCTTGCAGAACTTAGCTCCGACTGCATGGACAGTTTCCACGAGCTTATCATTCATATCGTCCACTGCATTGCAGTATTCTAGGCACTGAATACGGTTTTGTAACTCGAGCTGAAAGGTTTCGGGACTTTGGATTAGAGCACGACGAGGACGGAGAGTTGACGTGCCTCTAACCATTCGGTGATTGCTGCCAGTTTTCCCCCTAGCGATCACACGGATCACTGTACAGTTGCCATCTAGTCGTCCTAATGAAGTCAATTTAATTTACTGTCGAACCGTCAGGCCCGACCAAGTCCACTTCCTGTGGGCCGCTTCTGAGAGGGACTCTTTATGATAAACTCTTTATCATAAAGAGTCCCTCTCTCCATGAAGTCAGCCAGCTGCTGGTTCCCTGCCCTATTCCGAATTTGTATTGGAGTGAGTAATGTAAATACATATATGAATTGAAATTGCAAAAAAACGAAGCAAAGAAAGTAGTAGGTGGGACTCCTTTCTGCCTAGGATTCCGTCTGGGTAGGTACTAACCTCTTTCCTATGTCTGCCACAAAGCAGCAGTTTGTGCACTGCTGTGTTCTGGTGTGAAGAGTATACAAAACCAGTATAATCAGAGGCTGTGAGGCATTCCATCTTCGTCCTCAGGGGCGACAACGCATTTGAAGCCTTCATTTTTGAAGTACGTTGCAGATTTTCGTCGTCTGCACTAGCCGCTTACCATCAGATGGGCTGTAAGTTCTTTTGTCACTTCAATTTTATAAAAAAAAAGGAGAATTGAAACATTGAAGATTTTTTTACTGTTATAAGAATAGTAAAAATATTTATAAAAATGGCAAATACAGCCCAGTAATAAATTCCAATTCTACTGCTGAATATAGGCTTCCTCCATAGATTGTCTCATAGAGATGAGTTATAAAGGGTTAAAGATGTTTTACAAGAGGGTTAGCAACCATAGCTTTTTTAATCTTTTGAGTTATATGCTGTTGCCAATTTCCTGTTTTAGTTTTCCTCTGTTGCCTTTACGACACCAAAAAAACGACATGGGGTATTATGGAAGAGAACTAAAATGTAAACTTCCTCAAATGCCGGAATTTCCTGCTGAAAGGGTTAACTATGAGAATGCATTTATAAATAGGGGTTAGATATCTAATGACTGGAAATAGAAACATAAAATATGGATTTGCATATATTATATTCCACTCAGAAGTAGTTCAAGATTTAACCAAGTAGAATGAGTATTAGCACTAAGACGTTGTTTTGCAGCTAGAGGAGTATCAAAGTTAATTTTATCTGATAATGCTTCCCAATACAAATTAATAGCTGATGTTGTTTCGGATCCCATATCTTTGGAAAATATAATAAAATGGAAGTTTATACCAGAACTAGCTTAATGGCATTGGCGTGTGTACGAACGACTTTTCGGTACCGTAAAACACTGTTTTAAGGGAAGTCTGGACAAAATCCTACTTAATGAAAGTCAATTACGTACACTAAGGAGATTAAATCAGTTATAAATACTGGACTTTTGACTTACTTGGGACAGAAATAGACCGTATCTTAAGACCCATTCATTTTTTATGTTTAAATGAATCCTAACAAATCCCATCGAGTGAACCGTATATTATGCCTCAAAGAGAATCTGAAATCAAGGTGGCTTTGATGGGAGGATAGCATAGAGGACAAAAGTTACTAGAAGACTTTAAGAAAATGTTTAGTAACCAGTATTTGAGTACGTTAAAAGAAACGACACAGTGTGTGAATAAGCAACCTCGTATAATGTGAAATAGGGGACATATTGCAGATTAAGGGAGACAATAACAACAGAAGTACATGGAAAACTGGTAAAATTATAAGCGTATATAGACGTAAAAATAGAGAAGTTAGAGTGGCGTCAGTTAGAGTTGGGGATAAGGAATTTAATTGATCTAAAGCACAACTTTACTCTCCTGCAATCGACTGAAATGAAGGTTTGCATGTATCAGAAAGTTCTATTAACAAAGTGGTCATAGATAAAGAATTTTAAGATAGTGAGGATGGTATCCTTGATAAAAAAGCCCTAATGAAGAAAAACAAAATAGGAGAAATAGTAGATCAGCCGCGGAAAAAGCTAGAATTAATATCAGTTTGTCGAGAAAACTCCTTTCTAAGAAGTCATAAGAACTAGTGGAATGCGGGAAGTAAAAACTGTGTAAGAACCATAGACATAGAATATACTGGCGTATAGACCACCTGACAGCCCGAAAACGCGTGACCAATTTTGATTTGTCATTGTGTCCGTTAGCTAGTGATGTATATTTTACTTAAAAGGACTATCGAAAATGATTGTTAAGGAAGCTGTAAAAGATTATAAAAATTGTTTAGTGCATGAAGTTGAATAACTTCAAAATTAACTGAATTTTACCATGACAGTTCTAAAATAATTAAAAATATTCATATAACATGTTCCTGGGAATAAGCTGAACCTACCTGACTTTTGTTGGATTTTAATTCAAATGTATAAAATCCCAGGTGACTACCGAAAACTTAAAAAATCTCCCAATAATCAGATCAGAATGTTCTATTTTCGAGCTATGATCTTTGGAGAAAATATTTACTCGTGGGCAGTTTCCCGGAATTTTTTAACATATTGTTAATATAAATAGGTAGATACATAACTAAGTATATACCTATTTATATTTTATATATTTTATAAAATGTTTTGATGGGGAAATAAAAAACGGGGACACGGAGTACATAATGGCTGCTTTATTTTTCATATAAGTATTACTGTGATAATTACAAACATTTAATATTAATAATTAAATAGATTATAGAAGTTTATTTTAAGATTCGACTTAAGTATGAATGTAAACTTAATAATTTAAGGAAGGAAACTTGTAGGAATCAGTTAAATAAGATTGCTCTGTTTAAAGGCCAATATGTTTATGAGGCTTCATCATGCTTCATGTTTATATTCTTTCATCTGTCCTAAAAGTATAAAATAATAATAAACTTATTATCATTTTAGCTGCATGAATTTAAAACATAATGATCTTAACACAGTAAAGTGAACTAAGTGTCTGAGGATACAGATGCACTCTATTCTCTCAATCTCGGTATGTTAAGAAATGGTCACTCATTCATGGACTGACCGCGGCAAGTGCACTTAATTTCGCAGATCTATTGATCTGCGCAGCTATTACTTAACCACGAGTTCCTCTTCTCTACGACTAACGCTGTAGGGATGAACCACGCTATTTAAGCTATACATTTATTTTGGTTGATAAATAGATACTTAGTCGGTTCATAACATAACATAAACACTCACGCCTGTTACCCAGAGGGGTAGGCAGAGACTGACTTCCACTTGGTACGATCCTGGCACACCCTCTCGCCTCCTTTACATCCATATATCTGCATACACGCTCGTCGGTTAAGGGTACTCAATCTGGCCCATTTTCAAATATCGCCAATTTGGTCGATAAACCTCGTCTAGGCGTCCCTTTCCGACTCTGCCGTTCACTTTGCAGCATAAATTTGCTTTGTCACTCTTTCTTCGTTCATTCTTTCTACATGACCAAACCACTGAAGCATTCCTTTTTAATCCTGGTCACAACGTCATCTTGCAAACCACACTTTTCTCTTATCACTATTTCTCACCCTGTCATTCAGATTCAGCCCTAACATACTCCTTAATGACCGCATTTCTACAGCATTTATTCTACTCTCATGCTTCTTCTGCCAGACCCAACTTTCACTACCATACAAAGTTTTGACACATTCTGACTCTTCACAATAGCGTGTAGAGCCCCATTCACTTATTTCCTGCGTTTACTCGTCGTTCTATATCCTTATCATATCTACCATCCCTACTAAATAAACATTCCAAATATACAAACTCATCCACTTGCTCAATCAACTCCCTTCTATTCTTATTTCACATAACGTTTTACTTTCTTTCTTCAAAACCATCACTTTCGTCTTACTTATGTTCACTTTCATACCTCTTCTTTTAATGATCGGTTCATTAAAGTAACCATCATTTGCAACTCGGCCGCCGACGATGCAAATATGACTTGATCATCGGCGTACAAAAAGGCATTTGACGGTTAACTCACCCATTCTCAACCCACATTCTTCAACTTTCAAAGTTTGCAAACAACTGTCCATAAATAGGTTAAACAGCCAGGGAAAGCTGCCCTGTCTGACACCTTTTGGATGCCAAACCAGTCCGAGTAGACCCTGTTGATCCTGACACAAGCACCAGAGTCCCTATAAGAGACTTCAATGCCTGTATCAAGCCAGCGCTCAAACCAAATGAGTTAAGTGTTTGCCATAACACATCCTGTCCACTCTGTCATAAGTTTTTCCAAGTCCATGAAAGCACAAAAACTTTCTGGTTTTGGCCAAAACTTCTCCGCAATCATGCATGGAAAATACTTGATCCGTACACCCCATTCCTCGAAACCAGCTTGCACATCCCAAATTTTTCCATCAGTTTCTTCCATAACTCTCTTCAATTAACACCTTAGCATACAGTTTACCCACAATGCTAAGCAAGCTGATACTGCGTGTAGTTTTACAGTCCTGCTGTGACCTTTTCCTTTATATATTGGGACTATAACGGCTTTGCACCAGTCTCCGGTACCGCTTCAGTTCCCAACATAAATTAAACAGGTGTACAGCAGGCCTCCACTACTCCCTCTCCAGCCTTTAGCTGAGTGATACTCATCATATCCGGCTGCCTTTACCTGCTTTTCATTGCTTTTTATTATTTCATCTACACTTATCTCCCTACCTCTCCACTTTTCGGAATTTCTTTTTCACTTAATTTAGACGACCCTTCACCATAAACACGCTTTCAAAGTATTCTTCCATCTCTTTAAATTGAAACTTCATCATTCAGCATACAACCATTCTCGTCTCGTATAGCATTCATTCTAGGCTGTTTTGAATTTCCTAGCAGTTTTACGAGTTTCCAGAACATTTTAATATTTGTCTGGAAGTTATCAGATATCCTTCTATCATTCTTATCCGTTCTTTCTTGCTTTTCCTTTCAACAACTTCTTTTACCTCTTATTTATAAGTCTAAAGTCTGCCTTTTTTCTTTCAATCTCATCATTCATACCGCCAGAATTACCAGCTTTGGTTGCCAGTAAATCTAGCCATTCTTCTTTTGCTTCAACTTCCATCCGAATCTCATCATCCCACCACCACGTATTATTTTTCCTTTCATTCGTTCTCTTTACTTATAATTATTATTAGCACCTTCGGTGGCTGCATCCACCAAAACTTTCAACATTATTCCACAGTCTTATTCATCAGGCTTTATCTGTTTCCAGCTCTCAGTCTATTATATACTCACACTCATTTTGTAAATACTGAGCATGACACTAGTAGAGCCACGATGAATAGACCATTAATTCGGCATAAGACCAAGTAATGATCCGTCCCTACGTTGGATCCCCGGTAAACTCTTGTATCTACCACTGCGCTCCGCATTTTCATCCACAATTATGAAATCTATCATGCTTCTATCATTACCTCTTTCCCATGTATACATGTGAATCCTTATGGCGAAAGAAAGTATTCGTCACAAAAGATTCTTTTCCTCACATACGGCGAGGAGGTCTTCACCATTCTCATTTACACTTTCATCGCCAAACATTCCTAATATCCTTTCATAACCAGACCTCACCCCAACCCTTCCATTAAAATTAGTTCGGTTCATAATGGCTTAAAGAGGATAATCTCAAGATTTTTTGTCTTTAATGTACTACAGTTTTATAATGTATGAAAATCTGTCTCTATATTTATCTTAAGTTTTGAAAGTTATATTTTTGAAGTCTTATTATAACAATATTTTACTTACTGGTACAAATAATGTAGAAATGACTCCTTTTAATAAAATTGTTTTATTCTACTTTTCTTTATACTTCTCAAGAAAATGTTTGCTGCAAATTGTTGAGTTCTTCTTTATTCCAACCAACCCTTCCAATGAACCTTAACCACTTTTTCTAATTATAGAATCCGGAGGGAATCTGTTTGAAAACGGCAAAATAAAATTACGTTTTAGAACGCAAACCGAGGATTTATTTTCTTGTTGTGTAGGCAAGTCTATCGATTCATTATAAACATTCAAGATAAATATCGACATTAATTTTGATATAGTTGAGTCAATCCCTAGCGTACATATAAAATATTTTGTATTAAAAATGTATTTACTAAATTCATGCAAATTATCAACAACGTGACTTTTTTCTTTGCAAAATATCAAAATTAACAAAATAATTGAATATATTATATATTTTAAACAGTACGTAACATAAATTTTAACCAAAAAGCGTCATAACATTGACGACGTCTTGAGAATTTACCTGTGATATGTGAAATTATCAGGATTATTTCTATTATTAACAGCACAGTCACTACGGAACAATTAACCATTTTGGAAAAAGTTACTTACTAAAAATAACCACTATTATATTTTAAAAATTACAAAATATCTCGGAGCTATTTTTATGTGCTGAATTGTGCTGACCTGTCATTCAAAATCGGTTACAGAGTCATGAGATTTGGTATCCTTTTCATCTTGCATTTTAGCCATGAGGAATTTTTCTCCTTGCACACTATGTTGGTCTATACGCTAGTATATCCTAAGTCTATGGTAAGAACCTCCGAAGGAGGCGGAGTTATAGCCGAAATAAGAATTTTTAATTTTTTGCTTTTTGGCCATTTTGACCCCCTAGGAGTGTTATGAGAACTTTTTGCCTCTATTCAACCATGACCCCCATGACATCCTCTATATGATAGGCTATTCAAACTGACTAGGCCTAAAGTTCGAGTCACCCCCCAACTCATTTCTAGTCTTTACTTCCAATAAAAGTTGATTTTATTATTTTCTAGGAAATAAAGACAGATTAAAATTTGTTATTTAGCAATAAGGGATTTGTTTTGTTGTTAAGACGATTAATAAAGATGTTAACAAGTACCATACCATAGATGTTTAATTTTACCCACGGCAACACTTTAGTTGAGAGATAGGTGGAAATAACTTAAGGTTACGGACGTATTAATAATCAGTTGGAAGTTGCTATTCGAAGAAGATACTACTCTCTAATATGAGTTGCTGTTGCGTCTTGACAAGGGATATTAGTATGTTATGTCTTTTAATATCATACTGCATTTCATTTCGAGAGCTGTAAGAGGTGATTGGGGGCTCTTCAGGGACAAGAGGTCCCGACACAGAGACTTTTGGTTACAGATATTAGCTAATACAAAATGTAAGAATAAATATTTGTCTTTCATGTAGTTTTAATCGCATATAGGAAACCTGATTCGAACCTAGCTTGTAACCAAATCGTGATAGAAGGATAGGTCCTCGTGACAGGGGGTAGGACTGTATGATAATTTAAGTTTTCAGTTTTAGTTTTAGCTTTATGTTTTTTTAATGTTGTATATATTTGTATATTAAGTAAATAAACAAAATGAATAAAATTACATATGTTTAAAAATACGACATGGGGTCGTATGTTTTGAAAAATATTGTTAAACGTAACACTTGAAAACGAGATTGTACAACCAGTGCGTGCCAGTGATGACCTATGGATTTTAGACGTGGTCCTTCACTGCTGGCCGTATGACGACGCTCAAGGTCGCTCAGCTAGCTATGGAGAGGGCTATGTTCGGAGTTTCTCTGCGTGATAAACTTAGAAATAAGGACATCCGTAGTAGAACCAGAGTAACCGACATAGCCCAACGGATTAGCTGAAGCCGATAAGCTGAAGTGGCAATGGGCCGGCCATATAGCTCGAAGAACCGACAACCGATGGGGAAAAAAGGTTCTCGAGTGGCAGCCTTGTACCGGTAGGCGAAGTGTAGGGCGAGCCCCACGATGGAGTGACGACCTTGTAAGACATGCAAGAAGTCGATGGATGCAGGTGGCTCAGGTTTGACTTTGTGGTATTCCTTGGGGGAGGCCTATGTTCAGCAGTGGACTTGTGAAGGGCTGTAATGATGATGATGATGATGATGTTTCAAAACTATATTAAAATAACGTTTCAACAATAATGTAAAATAATTTCATTAAAAATATATTTTACCAAATTTAAAGACCAGTTGCTCTAGAACACGTTTTCTTATAAAATTTAAATTAAATCTTACAAGAAATCCTAATTTAGACCAGACGTCCCTCGGCTGAAATAATTTCTCTTCATTCATTCCATTTTATTAAGAGTTAAGTGCTATTTTAATGTGAGTTTTTTGTCAAAGTAACGACTTTTTCTATATCTGTGACTTACCAGAAATGGTATTTAATAGAATTTTGTGTCAGAACTGATGTTAAATTAGCATTAAAAGGACATTTTCAGATTCTTCAAAATTGGCGTTTTTCAATCTCTACAGTTTAAAAAAGTTTCTTTAAAACTTTGTTACATTTCACCGGTAGATGTTTCCCATGATATTGCATTTCAACAGCTTGTGACACGAGTTGGGTTCGACAGCGGGTACCATTTGGTTCCAAATTAGTTCCACTTTCTTAGAAATTCTTATTGAATATTTTATGAACTCGCTTTATCACCAGCTGGGTTTGTTTGCCTGTTCGTTGCAATTTCATTACGCTTTTTTTTATTCCATTTGCATATAAAGTAGGTACCCGTAACAGTAGGATCATGACTAAGATCTTTAATCCCTTTAACTATCGTGGAAAAGGGAGCCCATGATTTTACTGGCGAAATGACTCATCTTGTATTTCTTAAGACCTTGAGATGATGTTCTTTTTTAATTTATTAACTGTAATTTTGGTCCGGGATCTTAATGATGAACAACTTTTAAATTCCTGCGCAGCTCACCAACGTGCAACTGTAGCGTTATGTCGGAGCATTTACCCCTTGTGTCATGTACATCTTGATCGACTTGTTCCGAAATAAATTTTCTCAGCACAACGCGTAGTTCAATAGCTTCCATTTTCTTTAACACGCTACAACAAACCGCAAAGAAATATATAGTTTGTTTTATATGAGGTATCCTGCAGATATCTCATTCTTTCCCAACCAATACATAAACTAAGAGTGTTTGCACCACATTCTCCCTTTTTTGAACTTGCCTCGTGTTTAGCAAAATACGGAGACCTGTCCCGGTGGAGAATTGAAATTTGTGCAAGAAATACGGCACGTTCCGTAAAATACGGGATGGTTGGCAACACCACTCACTAATCCGCTTGTCCAGTTTAGTAATTTAAGTATTATTTGAGCGACCTGAGTATAGAGCAGTATAGTGTATTATTTTCAGATCAAAAATAGCGAAATGCATAAATAAATAAATAAATCGACCAAACAGTGTCAACGAATTAAAAATTTATATTGCAACTGCAACTAAGTTTCTAAGTCATACGCACTAAAACATAACCTAATCAAATCAACTCTTATCGAAACTAGCAGCCACATAGCCTGTCACAATCAATCTCAACTTTAGTTTAGTTCCCCGAAACCAATAGCTCTTGTATGTCATAAGTTTTTGTGGCAATATTTTTTAAGCAAACGTATGGAGAACTGATGATAAGTGGTAATGCGTTGGTTTAATGTTGCTAAACACCTTGTTTAAAACTAGTCAGGGTTGGAAAAATTGAAGCCGATGATGAATAATAAAAAGTTAATTCATGGTAAATGGCAATCTAAATTTTTTGATGAATTTTGATTGAAAATAATTGTAAATTAAAAAAAAATATATATTATTAGTTCTTCATTCAAAATGGATATAATAAAAATGTTACTAAAATATTATACTCGTATTTATGTAAAAATATTTAAACGCTCTTATTTCACGGCTCGGTAGCGCAGTTGTTAAAAATGTTATTTTTAACAACTGCGCTAATTTTATTAATGTTTATTTTTTGTTTAAAAATAGAGTTAAAATTTCGACAACCGATGGAGAAGAAAGGTTGTCGAGCCTCGTGTGGAAAGTATGGTGTTTAGCGACTCCTTGCATCCACGCAGTGACGATCTGATCATGCATGCTGAGAGCTAATTCCAGCCTGCTTCGTATCGTCTGGTTTGCCTCTATCACCTCTTATGCCACTCATGGCACAAGTCAATTAATAGCTAACAATAAAAAAGAGAGTACAATTATGGGGATAAAGCTGCTCGCGTCCGTAGGAATTACTTGAACCCTAACTCCCCACACGTATCCCCTGGTAGTACTAAATGAGCAGCACTACATACTGGTGGTAGGTTGGTCTTCTACTAGTTAGAGGCCCGGCCGAGGGTTAGTTACCACCCACCTGGGAAAGACATATCGCCAAATGATGCAAATTGTGTTCTGGTATGATGTTAGGTGAACCCATTTCTTAGAGAGAATGGGTCTGACAGTTACGTTAACAAGGTGTGTTAGGTGGCTGGTTATGGAGGATAGCGGGATCCGAAGCACTGTTGCACCGCTGGCCGACCGTAGATAGTTGGGGCCCAATTAATGAGCCAGCCACTATGAAAGGCTGCCCCGCCATCTTACGAAAAATCCTGGGATGGCTCCACCATGCTGGTTGGCAACCGTGAGAAGGCCTGGTAGTGATGTCCAGGGGGTTCGGAGGTTCTCGTGATCTCCATGCTAGGTACCATCGGTGCTGTGACTCTGTTTGTGTCCTAGATTATGTGTGTGACGTCTCGCCCAACTGCCATTCTTTCAACCTATCACTCCACCAATAATGAAAAAGAAATAAAACAAGAGTAAGTTTGCAATGGTTGCACTTCTCTCCATCAAAGTGCACCTCACAAACATCCGAGGCCTAACCAAACTCACTGCAGTCTACTACCACCTTGAGACTGACAAGCCGCACTTAATCTTCTTCTTGACTGAGACGCAAATCAGATATCCTATAGGTGTGTTTTGGCTATCCTGGATACACATTGAGCATAATTTATCAGCGCCGGAGTCTGTGTTTACGTCCGCAACGACATCTACTGTAAGCATCTCCGTCACCTTGAAGACCCCACTTTCTTTACGATCTGGGTATTGATAGACACAGTAATGGATAAACTATTTATTCTTGTGTCTATCAATTGCGCAGCGGTGACCAGGAGACAACTTGGCTTTTAACAACTCAGTAAAGTCTCTGCCTCTGCCAGTCTCTGATGTGACTCTAAATCGGTACCCTAATGCATAGTTGGTTTTTCTGGGGAACTTTAATGCCTGTCATCAGGACTGACTGTTCCCATACCAGAAGACCGACCACGCTAGAGAGAGGCATGGAATTTTGCCTGTCGCTGGGCCTCTTCCAGCTGGTACAACAAGTGACTAGGGTACATAATGTGGATGGAACACAGCCAACTGCCTCGACCTTCTGCTGACGACCGATTCAGATAGGTACGATGTTCAGGTTACCTCACCCTTGGGAACTTCTGACCACTGTCTGGTGAAATCTGTGTCGGTATATTCCCCACCTAACAACAATTTCCAAGTTATGTGGCGAGTGTGGATACAAGTCAGGCAGGTTTGCTTCTCGTCTGAAGATCCATCGAGCTGCGCGGATGCCATAACGGATGATATCAAGCGAAATATTTCATCCTATGCTGACGTGCCTATTGAGGGTAAGCTGATCATTGTCCCAGCATGGTTCCATGTTAGTGCACTTGTGCTGAAAAGCACAAGCATATGGCGTACTTATCCTGGGTCGATGCTTGAGACCGCAAAGCTCCGGATGTTAGCCTTAAGAAGAGAGCCTTTAACCAAGCCGCCAAGTCTTGCAAAAAGGCATTACGGCAAGCCAGTTTCGACTGCATTAAACTCGCCAAAGCGGTCGAGACAAACTTCTGTCAGTTTACACTGCCCCCGCTGGTAAAACTAGTAGATGGGTCATTGGCGCATGCGCCTAAGGAGAAAGCGGACTTATTTGCTTCTCCTTTTTCTTGCAATACACGTCTTGACAGTATCAACAGCGTACCATCTCAATTACTCACTGCGGCACCTCTATGTCAGAGGTCCGTATCACCAACAAGAAGGTTCTTGAAACCTTGCGACGTCTAGACGTGAACAAAGCTAGTGGACCTAAAGGTCTGTGTGCCTGAGTTGTCTCCTGTGTTGACGCGCTTTTTTCGCCTCTCATTCAGAACTGGAATAGTGCCCAAATCCTGAAAGCTAACTAATTTCTGCGCCTGTGCCTAAAAAGGCAGCCGTACCGACCCTACTAACTATCGGTCCATCTCAATTACGTTCCGTTCTCTCCGCAACTCTCTTCCTGCTGCATATAAATGATCTGCTCATTCCAGGATCTATGGGTATGCAGACGACAGCACAGTTGTGGAGAGATACCAACCAAGTACCATAATACTATCATTATACTAGCTGTTCTCCGCGACTTCACCCGCGTTTAATTTAGAGTTTTAATTATGTTGCGCGAAAACCTATTATTTTCTTCTATATATAGCCTTAGTTACTCGTTATAACATCCAGCTGTTTCGTAGATTAGCCGGAACAAACAGACAGACAGACAAAAATATTAAAATTTGTTTTTTTGTTATAAGGAGGTACCGTATATACTTTTATATGCATTCAGTAAAAAGCAGTTATTTTGACATTACAAACAGACACTTCAATTTTACTTATTTGTATAGATGATTGTAAGAAACGAAATTTAATATTGTTAAAAGAAACAAATTTAGCCCTGTTTACTTTCTTTAAAAAAGCTTTCGTTGTGCTAAATATCATCATCATCATCATTACAGCCCTTCACAAGTCCACTGCTGAACATAGGCCTCCCCAAAAATGCCACAAAGCACGGTCCTGAGCCACTTGCATCCATCGACTTCCTGCATGTCTTACCAGGTCGTCACTCCATCTAGTGGGGGACGTCCTACACTTCGTCCGCCGGTACGAGGCCGCCACCGAGAACCTTTTTCCCCATCGGTTGTCGGTTCTTCGAGCTATATGGCCGGCCCATTGCCACTCAGCTTACTAATCCGTTGGGCTATGTCGGTCACGCTGGTTCTACTGCGGATAAGCTCATTTCTAAGTTTATCACGCAGTGAGACCTGAGCATAGTCTTCCATAGCTCGCTGAGCGATCTTGAGCTTCCTCATCCGGCCAGCAGTGAAGGACCACGTCTCAGTTCCTTATGTCATCACTGGCAACACGCACTGGTTGTACAGTCTCGTTTTCAAGTTTTGAGGTATACCTGACGAGAAGATGTGCCGTAATTTCCCGAACGTTGCCCAGCCGAGTTGAATCCGTCGATTGACCTCTCGGTCGAAGTTGGACTTACCTAGTCGGACTATTTGTCCCAGGTAAACATACTCGTCAACAACTTCGAGCTTAGTGCTCCCAACAACTACCGGCATAGGTGTGACATGGACATTAAACATGATCTTTGTTTTGTCCATGTTCATCTTAAGACCTATCCGTTGGGAGGCACTATTGAGGTCATTGAGCATAGTGCTTAGGTCCTCCAGCGATTCTGCCATAAGGACTATATCGTCGGCAAATCGAAGGTGAGTGATGTACTCGCCATTGATGTTAATACCGTATCCTTTCCAGTCCAGAAGCTTGAAAACGTCCTCCAATGCAGCGGTGAAGAGTTTCGGGATATAACGTCACCCTGTCTTACACCTCTCTGCAGTTGGATAGGTTTCGTACTCCTGTTCTGTACTCGGATAGCCATCGTAGCCCTACTGTACAAGCACTTCAGCACTTCGATATACCGACAGTCAACTTGGCACCGCTGAAGGACTGCAGCACCGCCAAATTTCAACGGAATCAAGGCTTTCTCATAGTCCACATACGCCAGACATAGTGGCAAATTGTACCCTCGGACTTCTGTACAATTTGCCGAAGCGTATGTATGTGGTCTATGGTGCTAAAGCCTTTTCGGAAACCGGCTTGTTTGGGAGGCTGGAAGTCGTCGAGTCTGCGTGCGAGACGATTCGCAATGACTCTCGAAAACAGCACGTAGACTCGGCTCAGAAGGAAATCGGTCTGCAGTTCTTCAAGAGAGCGTTGCCGCCTTCCTTGAAGAACAAGACCACCGCACTTCTGCACCACGCCTCCGGAGTAGTCCCATCATGGAGGACGGAATTAAAGAGCTTCTGAAGGACTTCAAGTACCGGTTTTCCACCCGCTTTCAGAAGCTCCGCTGTAATTCCATCCTCACCTGGGGCCTTGCCGTTTTAAGGTGCTGGAGAGCTATTCTAATCTCGCTCAGACTGACGTCCGGAATATCATCGGAATAGTGTCGGATAAGACTCGCTCTTGGATCGCTACTCACACTTGTGTGTGACTTCAACGATGACGTGTACAGCTGCCCATAGAACCTCTTAATCTCACTCAAAATCTCAGGTGTCCCGAAACGACGCTGCCACACTCGGTCTTCAGCTTCGACAGTTGGCTCTTTCTGGCAGACAGATCTCTAGCAAAGACTTTGGAGCCCTGGTTCCGCTCGATCGCTTCTTCAATACGAGCTGTATTGAAGTTGCGAAATCCCGCCGCATGCATTTGGAGATCTGTCTGTTCAGTTGCCTGTATTCTGTCATATCTGCTGAAGACTGCAGCTTCATATCCCGTCTAACAGCCATGAGATTAAGAGTGTGATCGGAGAGTTGTGTTCTTCTGCGGCGGGTCTTGCAAAACTTAGCTCCGACCGCATGGACAGTTTCCACGAGCTTGTCATTCATATCGTCCACTGCATTGCAATCTTCTAGGCACTGAAAACGGTTTCGTAGTTCGAGCTGAAAGGTTTCGGGACTTTGGATTAGAGCACGAGGGGGACGGAGCGTTGACTTCATTAGACGACCTCCAACTTTACGTTTAGGTTCAGTGCCCCTCACCATTCGGTGATCGCTGCCGGTTTTCACCCTCGCGATCACTGAGACATCACTGAACAATTGTCGCTAGTCGTCATAATGAAGTCAATCTCATTTTGTCGAACCGTCGGGGCTCGACCAGGTCCACTTCCTGTGGGGCCGCTTCTGGAAGAAAGAGTTCATCATAAAAGTCCTCTCTCTCCATGAAGTCGGCCAGCTGCTGGCCCCTGGGTTCCGTTGCCCTACTCCAAATTTCCTACTTTCAGCTCACCGTACTCTCTTGTGCCTAGTTTTGCGTTGAAGTCTCCCATTAATACCGTATAGTGGGTTTTGGAGAATGCATGGCTCTAGAGATATCCTCATACATTTCCTCCACCTCCTCATCGGGGTGTGCCGAGGTTGGTGCGTAAACCTGTATGATCTTCAGCGAATACCGTTTGGTGATTCTGAGTATAAGGTACGCAACCTCGTCGACACACTCCCGATCTTACAACGTTGTTAACGAGAGACTTGTGGACGATAAATCCGACACCTCCTTGGGACAGATGGTCGCCCTCCGGTGATAGAATAAGTTGCCGGTTCGAGGATTACCGTGTCCTCCCCCTCTCTTCGGACCTCGGATAGTCCTATTATATTCCAGCGTAACTTATCTATCTCTTCTTCCAGCTCCAGGATCTTCTTGTCAGTCCTCGGGGTGCGTGCGTTATATGTTGCCAGGTCAAGTCGTCGTAGGTGGTAACCGAACCTCCACCGGAAAATCTTAGCACCCCCTGCCCCGCCGTTACCATGGTTGCCACCTTAGCCAGGAATAGCGGGGACGCCGGGGACTGGGGCCGTTTCTTTGTGTCGTCGCTCAGGGGGGGTATATTGCCATAGTTGCCACGCTTGGCGAGCGGGTTGGCAACCGCTGTTTTTATTGTTGTTGCTGTTATCAGAAGGATGCTGCTGCACATCTTCTGCCTCAGTTTCCCTCTGTCGCCTCTTACGACGCCCACGGAAAGATATGGGGTAGTGGGTATTCTTACCCGCCACTACATAGTTTTATTTTGCCTATTTAATAAACGACGCTTTATGTTAACAAAATTACCGTTTAGGAGACTCTCTTATTAGCTTTTTAAATAAAATCTATCTAAAACAAGCTTTAATAGGACCATTATCAGATCAACTTCATTGTATCATAATGCAATGCCGTCAAAGT